>VUQK01038778.1:14087-45851 GCA_015106715.1 Bujurquina vittata | reverse complement strand
CTTTAACCATATTCAAAAAAAAAAAAAAAAAGTGCAACTCATTGTGCACACAAGGCACACAACGAAATGAGGGTTTCAGATCACTCATCCAGGGACAAGCATCTGCGGTCATGCAGCCAGAGACCGGCGCTACCGTTAGGCAATGTGGTTTAAGTGTCTTGCCCAAGGACACAACGCAGCGCATGGACAGGGCTCGAACCTGCAACCTTCCAGCTGAAAGGCAAGCGCCTACCCACTGCGCCACTGCCACTTCAGAACCTTGACCCAGGACGAAGGTTATTTAATCTCAGTTGAACAGTGTGAGCTTCTACCAAAAGGAACTCAGTCTCTAACTCACCAAGTCATGATTTAAAGTATTACAGTAAAAAGTACCTTTTTGTAAAAGTACCAAAAAATTGAAACAAAGTTACTACACTCAGGGGGACACTGAGGTGTTTCCAGACCAGCTGAGAGATATAATCTCTCCAGCGTGTCCAGGGTCTCCTCCCAGCAGGACATGCACGGAACACCTCACCCAGGAGGCATCCTAGTCAGAACCACTTTAGCTGGCTCCTTTCACTGTGGAGGACTAGTGGCTCTACTCTTGAGTCCCTCCTGAAAGACTCCAAGATCTCTCAATAAGGGAGAACCCAGCCACCTTTCATAGGAAGCTCATTTCTCCCACTCATAACTGCAGTCTTATTGTGTTAGTCACTGCCCTCACCACAGGTGAGGGTAGGCACGTAGACTGACAGGTTAATTGAAAGCTTTGCTTTCAGGCTCAGCTTTCTCTTCACCACAAGGGGTCAACGGCCCCAATCCATCTGTCGATGTACCATTGCTCTCATTGTGAATGAGACCGTGAGATATTTGGAAACACTTGGAGCAGCAACTAGTCCCAGACCTGAAGTGGCAACTCCAGCTTTTTCCAGCTGGGAACCATGGCCTCAAATTTGGAGTTGCTACTCTTATCACGCGTTTTACACAGCTGCAAACTGCTTCAGTGTGAGCTGGAGGACACCCCGTGATGAAGCTAACAGAAGAACATCAACTCCAACAAGTAGATGAGACCCTCCACCACTTGGCTACGGCTAGAAATGAATCCATCCATTTCCTTCACTTATCCTTTTCAGAGTCGCAGGGAGGCTGGAGCCTATCCCAGCTGTCACAGCGCAAGAGGCAGGGTACACCCCTGAGTCATGAGCCTGTCATAGGACTAACACCATTCACACCTATGGGCAATTTAACCTAACACCACTAACGGCGTGTCTTTGGACTGTGGGAGGAAGCAGAAGAACCTGGACTAAACAGGGAGAACATGCAAACTCTACACAGAAAGGTCCTATCCAAGGTGGATTTGAACTCAGGACCTTCCTGCTGTGAGGCAATAGTGCTAACCACCACACCACCATGCTGCCCCCACCTAGAAACCCTGTCCAAAAACATTATGAACAGAATCATGACAAAGGGCAGCCTGGAAATAGACTCCACCAGGAAATACGGAGTGTGGTTGTAACGGGACCAAATGGCTCACAACAACAGGCCAGATACGCCATTCTCACACAGGACGTCCCGAGGGACGAAATCGAGCACCTTCTTCAAGTCCATAAAACACAAGTAGACTGGTTGGGCACTTCCTTTTCCAAGAGAATATGAATACTAGAAACCAGGCTCATGATACCAGATATGAGAGATGAATATACATGGATGAATTTCCCCCTCATTCTATTCTAACAAAGAGCAGCCTGAGTACAGGTGCTAGAGAGAACATTCTGATAATTATTGTCCCATTCTGAATCAAATTAAACACAATTTCAAACCACAAAGAATCATAATTTGAACCCTGTAAACTTTGGAATGACAGGGTTTCCTCAGCAAAACTCATTCACTGAGTTTTTAATCTGCCGTCACGTCTCTTCAGGCTCTTTAGCCTCACTAACCCGAACCTTTGCTCACCTGATTCCACCTCACAAATCAGCCATTCACTATTTAATTCACCACTTCTCGCTTCCCAGATTTACTTTCCCCAGATTCTCCTTCTTCCTGCTCGGGTTGTTTGCCTCTCTGGTCGCTTCATACTTCATGTAAAGCTTCTTTTTGCTCTGAGTTTGCTTTTTGTGTCAAGATTGTCGGATTTCTAAAGTAAATGAGATTTTCTGAAGATGTGCATATTTGTTTGTGCTGGAGGTCATTCCCATTGCAAGAGTCAAAAAACTTAGCCTTTTTTTTTTTTAAAGAAAAAAGGGATCTAGCTTTCCTATATACTTCCTCTAGTGTTTTATTAACTGAATTGTTTTGTTAAATATGTCATGTTGCAGCTTAATGCGGCATAATTAACTGAGGAGGAGAGAATAAAATATGAGATCCTGCGGGTCCCGTTGAATCAATATGTTCAAAATATTTGGAAAAAATCAATTTCAAGCCTTTGTTTGATGGACCTCGTCTAAAAGTCAGGGCATCTGTCTAATTTGGGACACAATTAAAGAGAGATTACGTCCTACATCCTTGCTCACATCCTGTATTAAGAGGCAGATGGAGCTTCTTCTTTACTCTATCAATAGCTCTTTATCTGCTGAGAGGGGCGGCCGGTCACAGATGGACAGAGCAAGATGACCAGCTGCTCTCATCTGATGGAACTGATGGAGGACAGACCACATAGTCTTGTATTTGCTCTATTTACAATCACACCATTTACATGAAAACCAATTTGCACCTCATATTACATGAGACAACAGGATATCAGTCAAACCATCTACCAGAATAAGAGAGGTGAGGCTGAGATGGTTTGGACATGAGAAGAGGAGGGATAGTGGATATATTGGACAAACAATGTTGAAGACGGCGCTGACAAGAGGAAAAGAGGAAGACCACAGAAACGAGTTATTGGATGGAGCGGATGCAGATATCGGTTAGTGTGACAGAAGAGGATACAAAGGACACGGTGGCAGATAATCTGTTGTGGGCCCCTAAAAGGAGCAGGCAAAAGAAAAAGATAAGTCCAAAACATAAAAGAGACACAAACCACCATGACATGTTTCTACAGTAGATGTGAAAAGCTTTGTACAACTTATTAAGCTTTCGAAGTTGTGGCTTTGATAACGTTAAGCCCTCCACGGTCCTGTTTAGCAGTTGTAATAGAGGAGCTGTAACCTTGTATGTGACACTCATAAATACTAGATTTTCTTGCACTCCTCTCCTCCTCAGCTCAGGGAAGGGCTGACGTAAAGGTCTCAGCTAAAGGTTGACTGCCAACACTTTTGTTACGGTTGCATTTCATCAGGAGAAAATATGCCAAAGTTCACCACTCCAAAAAAGCTCTTCTGAGCTCTCTCTAATCACTGTGCTCTTTCAGCCTACACGGCTCTCTTTCCCCCGTTACATGAGCTAAAGTGTAAGAATGTATCACATCACCTTTATTAGCACCCAACTCAGGATGCCTCAGGATGTCCCTTAATAAAATTATGCTGAGTAACGTTAGGGTGAAGCAGCTTTAAAGAGACTCAAGTATTTTGTTTGTGTTCTACTGCAGAGAGCATCGAACAGGAGATGAGGAGTATCAGAAAAAAATGAAAGGAAATGGTTTCCTGTCCTAACGTGCCATAATTTCACCGTGAACCATCTCCTGACTAAAATCAGTCATGGACACCTTCTTTACCTGAAAATACAACCAACAAAATACTGCTCAAAATGTCTCAAGGTGTCTCCGGAATTTTAACTGCTGTTTAACCCAGATGAAATACAAATGACTCGAGTTTTAGATGTTCCCAACCAGCAAAGAGGCTTCTGTATAAAAAAGGGAACATCCCTGGACCACAAACTGTGACTGTCTCTGGAGAAAATGGAAACAGTGATTTTCCACACGTGAGGGTCAGTTAAGCTAACTGTCCATTCAGCTCACTCATTAGTATTTGTATGAAGGGACATGTCTTATGTTATGGCCGTGGATGGCAGTGAAGTTCTGCTCTCCTGCTGATTTGGGATCCTTGTTTCCCAGAATGCATTTCATCAGCCACTAGAGAGCGTGCCTAAGTGGATACACTGAGGAGACTGAAGAAACAGTTTCAGTCTTCTTTGGCAGTGTCACATTGCACAGGTACCTGACAGTCTCCAGGTGTTGCACCTGTAAGATCGGCTCATCTTGAGCAGATGCTGAAACATCATGAATGTGCAAACAGCAGGACTCTGTACTCCAACGGCACGAGGAGACGATGTCAGTATTCCATACAAATGCAGATTCGATGAAACAGTAAAATGCGAGCTCCACACTTCATTTGCTTAAAGGAAAAGCTCAACATTTCTGATATATTTTAATGTCGTTTAGTTTTTATTTCAAATACAGTTTGATATTTAAAGAGAAGAGTAAACTTATCCTGACCAAAGCAGATGGCACTGGGCAGGAACTCTGCACATAACAGCACATTAATTAAGGCCGTCATAAGAGGAGAATTAACTTGGCCTATTTTTGTTGTTTTTTTAGAGATGAATTTTTGGCATTTTCAGCATTTATTAGATAGTACAGGATCTAATAAAGGCTGAGAGTGGACAGGAATGCATGGACGGTGAGGAGGTGGTCAGTGGTGGACTCACTCCCATTTCTCTGCAGCAGCCTTCAGCATATGGGTCACTTGCTCAACCAGTTGAGCTACATTGGGGCCCAGCTTGGTATGTTTTTGTAGCTGGGAAACCAAATCCCAGCTTGGGGAAATGCTTAGCCTGTTTCAGTCTCAGCGGCTCTGAAGCTACGTCATTTTAAATGTTTTTTATTTTATAAATGCTAATATAAAAATGAAAATCTGACGTTTCATTACAGGCGATGTGTGGACCTGTGTTGGATTCAGCTGGCTGGCACCAGCAGGCGGAGTCCTTATTTCCACTCACGGCTTTTGAAAAGAGCCAGGCTAGCTGTTTCCTCATTCATTCCTGGTGCCAAGCTTAGCTAGCCAACTGCTGGCGGCAGCTTTATTGTAAAGACAGGGAAGTGGCATCAATCTTCTAATCCAACTCTACAAAAACTTTATCACCAGAACACTTTTAAGACACACAACTTCCTGCATGAAGACTACAGAAAAAAAAACTTTCTCGTAGAAATGAAATCAGGGTGCTTCTGCATGCAATCATCTTCTTTACTATTATCTGTATTAGTGAGCCATTAGAGCCATTAGAAACCATTAAACTTTTTAAAAATGATTCTCTAAATCTGCTTTTTATCTTTCTCTTATATTTAAATTTCTGTTTTGGACCTAAAGTTGCCACAATCTAAGTAGTTTAACAGCAATAAACAAAATGAAAAAGAATAAATGAAGGTAATAAAGTAAGGAGGAAACCAATCTCATCAGTGCCATCATCAGCCCGTTTACAGGGAGCCAGGTCACTGATTTACTGATTAGAAATAGCTGCAGCCTCTGTAGTTCTGTGGAGAGGTGCTCCACTTTCACATCTGCAGAATTTTGGCAGCTGAATAAAGAGAATTACGTCTTCCAGTGAGAGGTATTTCATCAATATCAGTGTCAATACTGTAGGCCTGGCCAAACCCTCCCAAACTATAGTGACAGTGCAAAAATGAAAGCCCTGCGGAGCCTTCAGAGGTATTTTTGGTTGTACAAAATATTTGAAAGTAATTAGAATGCAATTTAAATAAGTGTCTAAAAGATCCAAAGAACAAACACTGTAATTTCTGTGGGTGAGATATATAAAAATCCACGATAAATAAAGCCTGAAATTTAATACAGCAGTAATATGTGCAAACATGGGTTTCATTGCTCTTTGCTTTATTCAAGAGGACAGAGAGCCGCTTTGGAAGTGCAGATATCTTCTTTCAATCCTGAAAACAATATGTCCAAGTGACACGTTAGTGAGCACGAGCGTGAAGCATTTCCTGTGTCCTAACCCAACTTTCAAATGGGAGCCTTCATTTAAATGCAAATACTTGCTGCAGAGATGGATATATTAAAGCATTATATAAACTGGATTAAAGGGCTTTGTAAACTCAAGCTTGTGACATATACATGCACAAACTGTACACACTGTACTTTGTCATAATGCAGCAGTTAAGACCATAAAGCATTGCAGCGAAAGCACAGAAGAGCTCTCGACTCAATTTATTTGAAAAACTTCAGGCTTCAGGGTGAAGCACTGAGCTCTCCAGAGAAATGAACCCTGCTCACTCGGAGGACGCAGAGCTGCAGCTGTGAGGCTTTTCATTTCTTCTGCTGGCTGAGCCTCTTCATGAGTCTGTTCACTCTGCATCAGCCACAGTGACCCTGCACTGACCCATGGGGCTAAATGTGAACAATAATGACTTTGGCTGACATCAAGTGCTGAGAGTGAGTTCAAAGTGAGTGGAGGCTGCAGCTTCAGAGGTGCATTCAACACACTTTTGGATCAAGTCCATCAATCAATCACCAGCAGAGTGAAACACACCGTTTTGTCAGAAGAACACCAAAACAACACTCCACTGACCAGTAAGCAGCCCCGAGGAGTTAACAAAGACCAAAAGTCAAATCTACAGAGGAACTAAGTGCACATCTGAGTGAGAGTTACACATTCACAGGATTTTCTGCACCAGTGTGGCGAATCAAGCTGGCAGCTCTGCTCAATTCTCAAAGACTTACGAAAGTTGAGGAGTCCAGATGGCCATGCATAAACAACAGATCCTGATTTAACAAATTCTGTTGTGATTATAGACAGAATTAAAGTCTTGTCTTGTTGATGAGGCGGGAAAGCAGTGAGGGAGAGAAATCCTCTTACTGTGCAGAACAAAACCAGAGCAGGATTTAACTTGTTACAACCAGTCCATTCAAAGAAAAGGAATCGCCACGGTCAGTGCTCATTTTTCTGGAAGTAGCCATTTAGGGGTCATTCACAATTATCAACATTTTCCAAAGCGTACTCTTTTCCATGTTGATCTTCTTTCATCACATTTAATTTCACCTGGCTCTTTGGTATTGTAATGTAATAGAAAGTATTAAAAATTATAGAACCCCACAAGGGACATGGAAGGGAAAAAAAAGAGATGCACTTTTGTGAGATTTAATTTTAGGCCGTGCGTGTCCGCATTGATCTTGATACAGCAGCATCTGTCAGGACATCAGAAGGATCGGCAAGAGACTGACAGCAAAAGTCGCCTTTAATTTATAATTAAATGTCATCCGTAACCACGGCAAAACTGTGTGAAGGAATGAACCTGACTTTCTTTCTTCTATGTCTCTTGTGGGGTTCTGTAAAAAACACATCCTGGTCTGTAGAGCTTGGTATGAAATATACTCTTTCCTATATATTAAAACATTGCACTAATAAAAATCCATCCATCCATTCCCTTCTTATCGTTTTCAGGGTTGCTGGAGGGCTGGAGCCTATCCCAGCTGTCAGAGGGCGAGAGGCAGGGTGCACCCTGTAATTAACAGAAATACCTATATATTAGACTTTATAGGGTGCAATAAACTGATTTTAATGTGAATGTGTACTGCACTGAATGATGACCACGCTGTACACAGTGGCAGTGGAGCGATTTGAATAGCCGGTCTTGTACCAAAAAGTGATTTCTGGTGCTTGCCCAAAAAATTATTGCTGGTATTTATATTGTTGTAAATGACCTGCGGACCTATAATCTGTCAAGCATATTTCAAACATCATCTCTTATGAATGATATCCATTCATTTTGAGTGATAAAGAACATTTATGTCCCTTCTTGGCAAAGTGACTACATAACGCAGCAATTCTGTTAAATTTAGATGACTTTCTGTGCAGATGTCTGTGATTTCCCACCATTTTGTTGGTACTTGAATGTGTAGTGACCTATTTAATTGTTAGCAGAAGGGCAACTTTTGCTAGCAACCTCTCGCCATCTTCTTCAACGTTTTAAAAGATACTACAATATATTCTTTAATATCTTCATACGCTGTGGCATTGTTGGGACCTCTCTTTGGCACCGACGGGACACCCCCCGACCTTGATTTGTCCTTTAGCGACTTCTAATGATTTTTGAGACAACCGACAGCAAGTTTTGTTACACAAAAGTTGGCAGCAGTGCCGGCCAACGATCACCAGATTACACACAAATATACAGGCCAGCATAGATGGCAGGAACATGTAGAATTAATGTACATAACTTCTGAATAAGATCCATCATCGTTTTCTGTGTCCAGTTTCCATTTTTGGAACAATGCTTCCACTTTCTTGTTGAATTGATCTCCAGCGGCTTTGGCTGCTTTCCATGCCTGCTTCGCCGCACTCGCAGCTTGTTTTTTGTCTAATATCGTCAGAGTCGTTTTGGGATTATGGACTATTTTTGTGAATTCAATGAGGCCTTGATGAGGCCTGATCTGCCAGACTGGAGGCCATATCGCTGCAGACCACGCAACGGTGCAGCGGTGTGGATGCTTCGGACATCCATGTTCAGACGGCAGCGCTCAAATTACAGACACTGACTGACATTTTCTTACTAAGAAGCGTATGTTGGGTGTTAACACCTCCCCCCGTTGTACGCTTTGGAAAATATCAATAATTTTAAATCTTCCCTTAATAGCAAACTGCTGAAAACTGAGGTGAGCGAAAGCCTGAGAATAGTATTCAGTAAAATCTGGTTATTAAATCATCATGGAAAAAGTGTATATGTTCAGATACTTCACCAGTTATGAAAAGTTAGGAGATCACTGACGATATAAGGATAAATACCCAAAACCAGGGGACCACGAACCATGAATTTAAAGTGCGAAGTCCGAATAGCTGCTGAGATGTTTCAGTCTGGACCAAATGGTAGAAAGACAGAGTGACCTGACATTGCCATCCTCAGAGACATGCTGGTGCTGAAAATAAGCTGTACCTCATTTTGAGACCCATTTAAAATCCTTTCAGGACCTAATTTCTTTAGGGGTACTTTAGGCTACAGCTGTGCACGACTGTACACATTTCAGCTTAATCTAGAAAACTCCAAACACATCAGGTTCAGGTCAAAAAATGGTGTAAAATTTTCTATTTGACACCAATTGAAATCTCTGTAATTCTCGAATCACCAACTTAGACACGAATGAAACAGCAGAAGAAGAAAACAGCGCCGAATCCAGCAGTGAATGAAATGAGTGAAAGAAACTGCAGCTTTGTTATCACGCTGCCCTCTAACAATCTGAAGGTTTTTGGTTGGGAAGTCTTGCTCCTCTGACGTTACCGCCGCTGAAGCACAGTCGAGCTCTTTCTTAACACCCACTGCTCAGTGCTCATCATTCATTTAGCGTGTACTTCTTTACGCTAAAGAAAGAGTACGTGTCTTTATGGATTTTATGGATGCAGTACATTTACTGCTGTGACACTTGTGGGGTACAGTAAATCTGATAACAACTCTTTATTTTTGTGGTGAGCTGAAAAAAGCTGTGCGTGCACATGTCCAACCTGGGGGGGATTTAACGTGATGTTATGCAACAGGTCTTTGATAAAATCTAAATCAAACACATTTGGAGAGGATGTAAACTTTTTTGCTACAGTTCAGGCTAATCTGGTAGCAGCTGAAACCTCTTTGTAAGGGAAAGAAGCATCCAGACCCACAGTGATGGCACAGATGTGGAGTGGACAAATGTGCAGCAATGACATGATGCAGTCACGTCAGCCTGGTGCAAAACCTCACAGGAATATTTTACACATATTTGGAAGACGAGCTGCGTTAAAGCTTTGAAGCTATAGCAGAAAAAACATAGTAAATGTCCAATGCTTTCGTTGTTATTTTTGTGCCTCCATATGCACTGATCTGTGCATTTTGTAAAGATTTGCAGCCCCTCGGTTGTCTTCAGACAGCCTGGTGTGCAAGCCTCGGGCCCAATTCGCACACAACTTTCTACAACTTAAGAACGCCTCTCATAATTATAATAATAAATTCTCTTTTCTGAATATGTTCTGAGATAATTGTCTAGTTCTGCTCTTTTCTGCAGAGTAGGAGGAGAAAAACAGATTTTATGTGGGAAAACAGGGTGCCAAATTATTACCTCCACCAGGGAGGTTACGCGATTGGTTCGGTTTGTTTGCTCATTGGTTTGTTAGCAAACTTAGGAATAATGTGGACGTGCAGGAAAATTCTAGTATAAGTGGAACTTGGTCCCATTAAGAAGTGATTCATTTTTAGAGTGTATTTTATAAAACACGGATCTGTTGCTCAGCATTTCAGGGGGTCTCTCATACATCCCACCTCCCAATCGCCACCAGGTTGTCCAGTAAGTCCCCAAATCGTCCATCAGCCATCTGCTTCCTCTGCTCCACCAACACCACCATCTGGACTCGGGGGGTCCAGTTACTACCTCATACCTTCATCTGGACTCTGTGATGTTGTTACTGGAGTCCAACTGCTAGCAAACTAAAATGCTCCTGCAATAAACTTGGCTCTTTTCTGCCAACGTCTCTCTGCTCATGGCGCCACTCCAGTGACGAACAATTTGTAAGTGCTTTCTGTCAAAGGCATCCAACATTATTATTTGGTTGTGAAAGAGAAAGGTCTTTTGCTTTCTAGCAACCTCTAACCTCTGCAGTGGCCTCTGGGTAGCTGGGACAGTCTGGGGCCTGTCTCTGTGGAGTTTGCATGTTCTCCCTGTATCTCTTCTTCACAAAGAAACCATGGGATTAGGTTAAATGGTGACTAAATTGGTGTGAATGGTTTTCTCCCATGTTGTAATACAGTTTATTTAGTTCTCTACTTTAGAAAAGGTCCAGAAAAACAAATACACTCAAATAAAGTACAGCCACCATATGATTGCTCTGTTTCTGTACACTGGCGTGATAGAGGTGGGAGCACAGACTATAACAGCACAGCTTTTCTGTGCTTTACCAAAATGTCAGGAAGTGGAGAAGCAGAAAGAAGGCAGAACCTGCTGTATAGAATATAAAGCAGTTTCAGTCCATTTATGTGTGAGCAGACTGACACAAAGTGCCTGACTGATCGAAGGAGCTGAAGCAGCAATGCTGTGAAGATGTGATGGCAATGCTATGCAGACTTCACAACACACTCAAGGTGCAGCTGAAAATGATGCTAATCATATACTGTGAAATTTAATTTTAATTCTATGGGGGATTTTATAGTGCTGTGACAGACTAGGAGAGTGTATGAAAATGTGCATTCAAGCTGTTCTGGAGGCTCATGGTGGAAACATAGAGATGAGCAATTGATCAACATTAGAACTTTTTCACTGAGATATTCTTGAACTTTTGGGAACAGGGATCCCTAAAGTGTCTGCCTGTCTGTCGGATTTCTTTCTATTCCCAACACTGTTTAAACAAATGTTTGCCTCTGGACATGTGTGACACACATCTGACACGGGAACAGTTATGGTATGAATGCATGGTAGCAAAAGCAGGTGAACACAACAGACAATCTGACAAAGACAGGAGGGAGTCCAGGACTGTATATGCACAGGGGAATGGGCTGAAAGAACCGCCCGTTCTCACTTCCTCTTATTAATCTTATTCCTTTCCAGAGATGTGAGGAGAGGAGGCAAGATTGAGACTAGGAGAGGAGACAAGGTAACAAGCATTTACACTGAGGCCTCAGAGACGCAGAGAAACTGAACAGTAACACAAGGAAGCGCTGTTTGAAGAGCCCTCCTCCCACCGTGGTTTGTACAGTACCGTGGACATACACGCGATATTAAAGTGTATCATTTATAGCAAATTATCTTGCAGATCATTTAAGCTGTGGACCCAGGAGGTCCCCAAACCTCACTTTGAGACCCACCTTTCCAACCTTCCCAGTGTTGGTCAGGTGTTTGTGCTCAATCGATTCAGCTTCACTTTCTTACAAAACTGCTTTCAGTTAGTATTTGCTCTCAGTCTCTGTTTATGTTCACACACACACACACACACACACACTCCCTCTACAAAGCGACTCATTTCAACATCCTAAATATGACAAACTTCACGAACAGAGTAAAAGCCCCAGAAAATGGAGACGGCATTGTTAGTTTTATCACACGAGGGGAAAATAGACTTTTTAAGCCTTTGTTAGAACAGCTGGAAACAATTAAACATTTGGCTTTAAGAGGTTATCTAAACGCACAACAAAACATTTGCATATAATTGTAGCAGCTTCCCGTTTTCAAGCTTCTCGTTCCTCGATTATCTGCAATAATTCCTCCCAATCTTCCATTCTAGAATTTCTTCCTCATGTCCTTCTTCCCCTTCACTTCCCAGGAATGACTGCGTGGTAAATCACTCGTTAGTCATGACGTTGAGGAGTGAAGAGCTGGAGGCAAATGTCACGCTCCGGTGAATTCAGTCCGAGCAGGATGGCAGTGTAAACAGGGCCTTTCTGATTCCATGCAATGAACAGGGAAGCTTTCTGCTCTGGAGACTAATTTCCTCCTTTTCACATTATTGCATCCAAACACTCCCACACTCTTCCTCGCTCATTTCCTTCTTATTGTGCTCAGCTTCTATCAGCCTCTTTCATGTCCTCTTCTAATTATGCAGTGTTTATGTATTCATGGGATGCTTCTGATTTTTTATGCTCTCTACTTTGAATTCATGTTTAGAAATGCAGTGACCTGCTGTCCTATTTATGATCTAGTTCTGTATTGATTTGCTTGACCTCTCTGATGTCCATCATTACACTGCTGTTGTGATTTGCACTGACTCTTCCTCCTTCTATTACTGTGATCTCTTCCTCTAATTTGAGTGTGTTGTTTCTGAAGCGAGTTCGGTTGATTGATGGCTTATGAGACGATCTTGGGGTACTTACAGAGCAAAGAGAATTTTCATACTGTTTCAAAGTTATTTCAAACAGGGTCATGTCAACACCAGCGTTCCTTTACCTTATATATGGCTATATAAGAAAATTATTTGGACACAGATGGAATTACAGCTAGATGATGAGCCTGGTTTCAAAATGTAGGTAAATCATATAATAGCCACTCATCCCGTACGGTGATATGATCCTAGGAGTTTTACCCAATGCTGAATTTTCAGACTCAGTTCTTGTTTCTGTTCTGGGGATTAAACTGGTGGAGATCTGTTAAAACTATAATGTATCCCACAGCCCGTGTCTTCCCGTGGAAAACACCATGCTGAACAAAAAATAGATTTGGTCTTGTGAAACATGGAAAGGATGTAAATTTGTTCTTTACATTGAGATTAAATGTGTTTTTTAGGCCTGAAAATTTGATGCCATGCCTCCTGCATGAAACTGTATGAAGTTATGAGGACTCAAAAATGCTTGGAAATAAAAAAAATTATAAAGTGCCAAATTTCAACACAGTCCTACAGTCCTGTACTTCAAGGACAATTTGGACAATTGTCATAATATGAAGCCTTCAGATTATGACACAATGACACAATGCAAACTTCCACCTTCATAATGAAGGTGGAAGTTTGCATTGTGTCATTAAGCTCACTAAATCTACAAATATCAGCAAAAGGATCAGGTGAGAAGCACTTAGCTTACAATGATTAATCTGTAATTGTAAAATGTCAAAAAAATAACAATATGTACAAAAACATTTGTTATCTTTTTATCAGTTTCTTTTTCTTTTATGGATTTAACTATCAGGATGTTTTTGCTTTTTCTTTTTAATTGTCACGTTCCGGAGCTGCTCACTTTCCCACTGTTTTCCTCTACTGTATGTGTCTAAGTTATATTTTCTTGCTATTTTCTTACTTTGTTACTGTCTCACTCTTGCTGTTGTGTCCTCCACCCTAACCATCCCCACTGTGTGCTGATGTGTACCTGGTCCTGCCATTGCTGGTTCTTCTGTTTACTCTCCAGGATTTTGCCTTTTTAAGACCCTGCGGAGTTCCCTTGAGCTCTCCTTTGACTTTTGGATGCTCTTAGTTTTTGGACAATTTATAAGACTCCACCTGCCTTTTTTGTTATTTTACCACATCAGTAGGATTACTGAAGAAAATGTATTTATATCGCTTTGCATAATCATGATCTTTGTGGTGAAATGTAATTTAGATGACTGAAAGCAGGCCAGTTTTCACTTAATACCACAAGAGAATAAAGCATAAGAAGGATTAAAGAGAACCAGCTGATCATGAGCCACAGTTTGATAGTCTTTAATCCCTGCAGACAGCTGGATATAAATGATAAACAAGCAGAGATGGGATGAAGTGGAAGATGGAAAAACAGTGAGATGTTTAAATTAAAGCAATCTTGCTGTCAGTGAGGGAAGAAATCTTAATGAAACAGTGAAGTGTGTGAAAGAAGCCGAAGGTAGCTGATGATGATTATGGACAGATAAATGAATGTGGTGCAGACTGATTATGGATGGATAAACACATAAATTGATATACTGATGCAGCAGTAGGTAGGTGGATGGACAGAGAGTTGTAAATGGAGAACTCTACAAAAAATCGTTGCAAATCCTGAAGAATGAATGCAACAGTTTTGTTCGCAACTTTGAATTAATGCTGAAAGTTTGGAGTTCATTTGTCTCCTGATTGCTTAATTTTTAATCTATTGTGGTGGCGCACAGACTCAAAATTAAGAAAATGTGTCAATGTCCAGACATTTCTGGATCAAAATTAGTTGTGGGAGAAGATTATGCAGTAATGAACAAATAAATTATCTGGAATTAAGATTACGATTCTGCACACCGAGCTGCACTTGTTATCTTTCTTATGCTTCCAAAGGAAAAGCAGAACAAGTGCAGCTGGTGTATCTGCCTCCAGTCTCTCTTTCCTTTCTCCATCTAAACACACAAACACTCTGCTGAATAATTTACACCCACAACCGCCTCTCCCATACTAATCTGTCGCCTCCTCTGCGTCTCTGTGGCCTGTGTCTACATGTTTGTGAGTTAAACTGCACGAGTGTGTTTTGGTGTGTGTGGGTGTGTGTGGGCCCGTGTTCTTGTTTATGGGTTTGTGCAGCGGCAGGCTCTCTGAGTGGCTCAGAGACACACACACACGACAGCATTTTAACTTACAAGTAGCTCAGCTCTGCAGAAAGCCTCCCACTTCTTAGGACTCAAACCACAGCAGCGTGATGAACAGCGCTGCTTCGGAGTGAAGGAAAACTCAAGTCCTGCTGCACACAGCAGGCTTTCTCACTGTGCAGCATCGTCAGCTGTAATGTTTTCCAGTGTGTCCAATCGGAATCACGGAAAATTCATCTCCACTTTAATTAATTACTTGACTGAAGTTCAGTCACCAAACTGGAAAAAATCCGTTGGCTGTTTCTTTTAATTGTAATAACTAACAAATCAGGATTTTATCTGTTCTTTGCTTGTGTGTTGTTGGGAACCAGAGGAAGTTCAGTGCATTATGGGATTTTTGAAAGTCCACATTCATACAGGTAATAGTCCATTGCCAGACATAATTTTTATCTGACAGAATCAGCTTCCCTATTTTTACCAAGTCGAAAAGCCTGCAATTGAAAAGGAAGTGTGAAAAAGTGCCCTTCATGAGGCAGGTTAAAAACATACCAAAATTTACAGCAGAAATAAAAATGTTTTAACCTGGTAAAATAAAGAGCTTTGGTCCCTACAGCTAAATTTCCCTTCTAAACAATTATATGGTGGATGAACTTTTATATTACTCAACATTTTAAATGGTAATTAAGCCTTGAAGTTACGCATGATGGGTAAGGTGGACACTTTGACATTTGGGTTCTTGCATTATTTGAGCCATTGAACCGGACCGTTTGACAGTGTTTGTGCAGTTGGTGCTTTTTAATTTAATGCAATCATTTAAAAACAGATAAGTTACAGCAAAAGGCAACCATTTAAGTTCAGACAGATCTTGGATATGGAATAATTTACAGAAACGCTCAGTTTAAATATGCCTCTATCTGTTGGTCAATTTAAATGCTTAATAAGGAATGCAGTGGAGGAGACTTCTTATGAGAAGCCACTTAATGTTTCACATTATGGGCATTTTATATTGTCAATTGTTGAGATTTATATTTTATGTTTTATTTACAGTATTTTTATTTTTTTTTTTGAGTTTTTGAGTTTATATGGCTGCAATTTCGGCTACTGCCACTACTACTAATAATAATCTGGCTTGCTGTGGAGTTAATTGTACTAACAGAATGCCAAATAAGGCTGTGCTCACATTTTGCTGATCATTTTTTCCACTTATTAACAGGCCTAATCTGTGCCTCAACTGAAGAGTCCAAAACCAATGAATGGCATCTCAGTGGATTGGTATCTGCATCTCTCATGCAGAGTGCAGGACTCTGCACCAGCCTTAAATCTCTTACCTTCTATTTAATCACTCCTGAGTCTGCATTTCAGCCTTTAAAAAACGCTTGAAAAGCATCACAAACAAAATCCTCCACAACAATCTTGCCTTTCAGTTAACACGTACACAGTAAGACACCGCTCAAGTCCTGCATTACACTGCTTAAGTTTTAGCAAGCTGCATTGTGTTAAACTAGCTTCTAGGAATCATATCGTCACCCTCTTTAAATAATCTGCTCATTTGTTCAGGTTTTTCAGAAAAGACAAAAATAAATAAATAAACCATACACTGAAAATATGGAGGAAAAAAAAGGCAAAAATAAAACTTTTGTTCAAAATTTCTTGGGCCACATTTAGGCACACATCTTGGAGGCTCTGCAGAAAATAAGTATGTGGGCAGGCCTATAAAGAGGGTGGTCTCAGTGGAGCCCTCAGGAGCAGGCAGGCCTGGCTGTCTGCAGATGGTGCTGGGTGTTTGGGCTCTAAAAGGACAGCCTTGCACCTTCCTGATGGTGGAAGCTGTGATTCCTTATCTGTGAGTAGACATTGGGAGCAGGATATGAGTCTGTGTGTGGTTACAAAGTCAGAACTGAAAGGGATGCCTGCTGTTTAAATGTATTTAGATTTGTATACTATCCATCTGTGTCTTCTGAAGAATTATTTCTGCTTGAAAAACCGAAACGTTCCTGTTCCATAATGTATTTTTAATATATAGATGAATAGAATAGAATAGAATAGCTTTTATTGTCATTGTCATGACATACAACGAAATATCGAAACGAAAATGACCTGCGGAAGAACAAAGACAAAGCATTAGTATATTTTTTTACACTTAAAGTTTATTCTGAACTTCTATTTCGTTGCTCCATTAAGAGATTTGTTACATTTCCCTGCTGTGTTGTGCAGGGAACATCAGATAATCTGTTGATTAGAGCAGCTGTGATTTAATACAGGAATTCAAAAGCTTGAAGTTAACGCACAAATTTAGAAAACAATAATCCTTTTTTAGACAAAATTGTTGCAACATAAATAAAAAGGAAACGTATGACAGTGACCAGTTAATATGGAGTTTGATTTAAAAGACATTAGTAAATACATTTTATCATTAATGATCTTGGATGAGACTGAATAAAAAAGGAGGTGAGAGCTGGGGAAATGTGCAGGAAAGCTGGTGAGGATGTGGAAAGATGAGGATTGTTATGGAAGCGAGAGAGTGGATTCAGCAGGAGCTGCTTTGCTGGACAGCTTGGTTACATCCGCACTTTCATGCTCAGCAGGAAACAGTGGAAAAGCAAAACACTGCGACTGAGAACAAGGGAGGAGGATGATTGACTTGCATTTATATTCTCATGCTGAAGTCCCTGTAATACCATTACTGTATAATACTATCATTACAAATGCTCCCAGCAGCAGCAACAAAGGCAGAAAAAGACAGAGTGGATAAAAACCACTCATTTCATCTGTCGTGTTTTTTTTTCACGTATACTTTTGTATGCAGGCAAGCTGTAAAAGACAAATGTGATTTAAAAAGTTGTTACCTTTTGTAAAATGCAAATTATGCTCAATGAAGTTCAAGATGAAGTGTCTTTACAGCTACTGAAACAATACAGAATTATGGGATTATGGCAGCCACAGTGAGGTAGCTTATTTAAGTACCAAGAGGAATTAAAGAGTGGCCCTCAAGTTGGGCAATTAGAACATAGGGATTATGTAAAACAAAAAGGTTATGTTAAACAGGCGAGGAAAGGGTAAGCAGCTGTGAGCCAGATCAGTACTGTTTGACAACAGTTTGGATTGTAAAAGAACAAAAAGCTCCCTGAGCTCTGATCCTGTAATCCATCCCTACTCAAAATATCACATCTCACCCTTCTTCTCAACAGAAACACGTTAAGTCTCCTGATTTATGCTAATGTAAACTTGGTGTCTTTGGGTAGGCATCAAGGAAAATATTAAAGTGACTCTAACAGCATTGAATTGCATGGATCATAGATGGCTTGTTTGTAAAATGCGATTTTCTTGAGTGTGCAAAGTGGTATATAGTAATAAAGCTCACTCAGTGAAACAGTGCAGCAGCAGCTGCTCAGGCTGGCCGATGCCCATGAGGTCATTAATAACAACAATGTTGCACAGTGGACTTCCTGCAGTCCCCCTGAGGGGAGACAGAAGCTATGCGAGCCTCCAGAAATCAGTACCGGAGCGCTTTTTGCATCTTTAGCGTCTATATCACCATACAGAGTTATATATGATCTGATCCGAGAGATTTATTGTTCCCTAAATGTTTTTGTGCACGTCATATATTTTCCATTACACTTAAAAAGTTTAAATCATATTCCCTTTCATGGGTAGCTGCAGTGGGTCGTGTGCAGCCCTTGGAGGAGGCTGGCATGGTGGTGGTATGAATCGATCAGTCAGTCTGCATTGACAGGACCCGGGGTGCTGCTGGGACTGTAACTCTGTGCACTTGCTCATATGTGTCAGCTGAACTGAGGTGTAGAGCCACTGCAGTCATTTATTACAACAGAACATGATGTGCCAAAAAACCTTTAGAGAGCGTACTGATGAGGCCCATCTCATCCTGTGCATCCAGGCCAATCCCAGACAAGACAACATTCATCATCAAGTTTTCAGATTAGCCTCCCACATTTCTCTAATCACCGCACTTTCACAATAAAGAAAGAACAAAGAGCAGCCGCACAAGAGGAAAGGTAATTATAGTAATTAAGAGTATTCATCTGTATGACTTATATTGTGATGTCATTATTGATCATGTCAGTCTTTGGGTAACTTCCTCTGCTGTCTGTTTTGAACCTGACAGGCTTGCGTGCTACTTGAGGAAGATTTTGACCTATAAGCCACTACGTTACACTGGTGATTGCCTTTTATAATCCATACAGTACTGCACAACGACATCAATACTGAAAACATGTACCGACATACATCAGCCTTCAAAGGCCTGAATATATGTGCCATAAGTGACATTTACGAGACATATGAGCTGATTATGTTCCTGCTGTGAAAGGCATGCTAATACAAGGAGCAGCAGAGTTAGCATTTTGCAGGATGTCATGCAATCAGGACCCATGTCACATGATTTCTTTGACCACGTAAAGGTGTATATTTGCAATTTGTGCAGAAGAAATAGTGTCAAAGTCTAAAAAGGCCTCTGGACCTTTCTTTGTCATTCAAGTAGCTTTGAATTCTTTCCTAGGGTCAGACTGTCAATGCAGACTTCTACTGTGATGTCCTTAAAGCTTAACAAAGACCTAACCGGTGAGGGTAGCCCTTTTTGGCGCAGTGAAGGAGCTCTAGCGAGGTTTTCACATGGGGGGTGATGCTCTCACAGAACAGGACTTCCAGGGTGTGTTCCCTACTTTGCTGCAGTCGTGGGAGCGGTTTGTTCCTGCACAAGGAGACTACTTTGAAGGCAATAATGGCCAAAGTGAATTTATGTACATTTCAAAGGCACAGTCTCTGAACCTCACACATTTCGTGTATAATGTACGACAAAGTTGCAGCATAGAAGATGTTCACTTACTGAATGGGAGGAACTTATAATACTTTAGATAATTTTTAGTGAGCTTTCCATAATTAATCTGCTTTTGACTCCACGCAATATCTTTCTTTATGTTATATCATACAGCAGGTAGAGAGGAAGTCTATAATCCTGAGACCGAAATATTGATAAGGAGCAGTCAGTTTTTGGTCAGGATATGACCCACAGTCATATCCTGTGGGTGGGCTGATGGGCAGACTGCATGCCGCCCTTTACGGGCTCATCCACACCTGTTTCCTTTTGACCGGATTACTGGCGGGGTATTTAGGACCTGCTGTATTGGGGACTCTTCGCCAGATTGTTCACCTTCTATTGTGGTAACACCAGCAGTACGTAGGACATGCTGATTACAATGTTGATTGGGTTCTCTCTCTAACCAGCTCTTTCTTGGCTTGCCTTTGTTACTCCTCAGAGCCACACAGCCGCTGCCTCCGATGCTCAGTCTCCAGCCACCTCGCCTTCTCGCCTGCCCTGTGGATTACAGCCTGCCTGCTCACTCTCTTTGGTTCAGCCCACAAGAACACCCACCGGTGAACCCTGCAACGCTCCCCCCTTCACTGGATACGAGTAAGGACAGTTCTCTACTTTCTTCCCAATAATGCTGACCCTGTACCTACCTCACTATTTCCCTGAAGAATGAAGACTTGCTTGAACTGCAGAATCTGCATTTTGGGGTCTCAGTTATTTAACCATGATACTTGAATCTTGGTTAACTTCATTTCTGCCCTTTTTAAAAAATTCTGCTATCTTCTGCACTGCCCGTTCAGTAACCAGCCTCAGTACTGTTGAAAATCCTGGTTTCTCTGCCATTTGCCAAATGGTCTTGCTTCACCAAGTAGACGGTGGCTTCTTTTGTTCCTGCTATTTCTTATCACTGAGTTGTGGTAATATTGTCCTTGTGTTTCTTGCAGGATCTCCTCATGTACTGTATGACCTTTGCCCGATCTGAGGTTTGGTCCTTTTTCTGCTTCAATTCTAAATTCACGACCACATTGACTGACCACCCACGCATGACATCCACCTGGGATTCAAGTTTTGGCTCTTGGATTGTTGCTTGTGTCCGAGTCTATCATGTGGGTTGTCTGTTGGTTACATAATGTGTGAAACGTGTATTTAAGGTAATACTTTAAGGTTATAGTGATATTAAAAAAAAAAAAGATGGTCTGGCAGGTAAGAAATTCCAACAAGGAAATCCTAAACCATCTGCTATGCCATTCTCTTCTTTATTTCACTGGTTTTATTTTTGATAAAACATGCACTTAGGGGTTGTGTCAGGAGGAGCATCTGCCATCAAATGCTGCCAAATCAAACTTGTGGAGCTACCCACTGTGGAAACCTATTGTGATAAGGGAGCAGCTGGGAGTAGTTTAATTCTTGATAGAACATATGAAACAAACAATGATCACGTGTTCCTCAATATGTCCCTTTTTAGGTTCCAGTGGTTACTGCTGCATCAATGTAGCTCAGATCAGCGTGTCACAAACCTTTTGTGTTATACA
Organism: Bujurquina vittata; assembly: GCA_015106715.1. NCBI lineage: Eukaryota > Metazoa > Chordata > Actinopteri > Cichliformes > Cichlidae > Bujurquina > Bujurquina vittata. The sequence continues at coordinate 24,666 of VUQK01038778.1, read as the reverse complement.
GACACACGTTCTACCGCACTTCCCAACTAAGCAGAATCACATGCATGATAAAACAGATTCCACTGAACCATGTTCTCTTATCCCTTGCCTGTTAATTACTTCCAGTAGCACAAACAACATGGATTAGGATGACATGGCTGAGTGGAACCCATTTACTCCATGTTCAGCTTCAATATGCAGACGTTGTTGGGAATGTGATGTAAAGCAAAGCCAACTTTACTGGAAATCCCACCACAGGGACTGAAAACAGACTGACTGAGGAAGGAAAATTTGTTCTCAGCAGCATATTGCTTTGAAACCATGGCATCTCAATCCATTTCATACGAGCACACTGCATTAGGTGAGATCAGTAAACCACAGACTGCTGTGGTGCAGGACAGTGGGAGGTGTAATAATGTCCATTTGGTCCCCCGACTGCTGAGCTACATCCCACCACAGGACTTTATTTCATATCTCTCTAATAGCTATAATCACAGAAAATGAAACGTTTTCTATTGAATGTTCAAGTACCACGCTGGGCACAAGGCTGGAATTTTCAATGGTCGTAAAAACAAACAGGCCCAAAGCAATCTGGGAAATCATTCAGTCCACTGATCAGGGTACAGGTAGGCGACAAAAAAAGGGCAAGAACTGCATCTGAAATCTAAGCATTGTAATGCTCAATAACTTGAATATAAAAAAAACTTTGAATACTTTTTTACGGTATCTGCTACACTGTTTTTACTGTACATGCAGCAATCTCACTGTCTGCTTTCTCAGTTTTAAATCCCTTCAGTAACAAAGCAAACGTACAGGAAACGCTCAATGAAAGCATTTGGCACCCATGTTAAATACACCAATGTAAAATAAAAACCTTCCATTGCTCCCTACAGCTGGCTTTGGAGAAGCTGCAGATTTAAGAAGAAAGATCCAATATAGATTTTTATCTTTTTGGGACTGATCTTTGCACTTGTGGTTATCTCTGTATTTTGCTAGATTTACGCAGTGGTTACTTGTTGTAAGTGGTTCAGTTGTAGCTAAACAATGTATAAAATGTCTGCTTTGAGAAATGAGGTTCTTACAAGGAGACAGAACATGTTCAGCAGTCTTTATTAGCAGAACTGAGTCACAACAGTCCCTTAGCTAACAGGAGTTATGAGCTGAATAAGCTGTAATCAGTCCAGAGACTGAAGCTAGCAGCTGCCTTCAAATATTGGGTGGACGTCTTGTCAACACAAACAGTAAACAAATTATTAGGGAGACATTTACTTTTCTCTCGTAGGTGCTTAAAGTGGTAATTAAAAATGAATGCCTGTACCAAATTGATTTATGGTGCTGACAGGCTATTGCAGCTATGCGTGGCAGCATTTATGCTTTAAAGCACCCAAAATGAAGCAGCATTTGCCAGTATTTCAGGTTATTCATTTTTCAAGGCCATGCTATTATAGGTCTGAAAATAAATGTCAGGTTTTGGTGCTTTTTCACAAAAAGCCATTAATCTTGAAAATATTACAATTTTATAATTGGAAAAAAAAACATTTTTTAGCTTTTAAGTTTATGTTATAGTAGCTCCACCTACAGTCAGTAGAAAAGCGCCAATCCAGATTATTAGACATCATTACTTTTCATAATTAGGCAGCATTAAAAACATTACAAAACCTGTATATCTAAGTTTAACCCTTGATTACATTTGCTTCATTAATTTTTTTACATGCACCAGGTACCTATATCCATATGTTGCAGTCAACGTGGCAGCAGCCAAAATGCCAACATTTCAAAAGGATTTCTAATTCAAATTCCAAAACCAGTGGTTGATGTCACAGGGGCTATGTCCATCTGTTATATGTCATCTCTGGTGCAAGCATCCAGGAAATATGCAAACTACAACAGGCACGATGACGAAAAATATCTACAGACATACAGAACAATAACCTCTGCATGCTAGTTACTGCAAAGCTCACAAGTCACTCGCAGCTCATCAAGCTTTAATTATCAGCTTGCACAGCAGCAAATATTTATATGATAAAGCACCCATTAACCCAAATTCCTACTCAAAGCTAAAGAAGCCATACAGATTACAAACACAACACCTATATGAGCAACCTGCAACAGAATGTTGTAGCTGGGAAAAAGTGCATGACTGGAGTAGGAGTGTGTGATTTTTATCAGCTACAGGGAGAAACATGGAGCTGACTGGTTCAGCAAGCAATGCCAGCTGAAGAGCACAGCTGATGGGCATTTTCTCAAATCAAATTTCTCTTTCTTATGCATTAGCATGCTGAGAACTGGAACACAATGCTTTAACTGGCAGACACTGACACTTGATTCTTTTTTAAATAAGAGACTTTTGGTTGGCTCAGCTAGCATACAAATACACAACCCACAAACACTACCAGTAAACAACATGCCACAGAGGAACCAAGGCACGCCAACAAAAGACTGATCGTAAGTGCTCCTAATAACAGTAGTGACAGACATCTACCGAAACACCAAAACTAAAATGCATCACTAGAATAATCAGACTGAATAATACAAAAGCTAAGACTCACATTGTACTAGAATAAAAAAAATCTAATCAGGAATCAAAAACTAAACCCCAGCCAAAAAAATATAAAAAAAAAATATTAAACTCAACAACAAAACAACATTAGCATTAACTCAAATATTACCTAACAATCCAAAACAAGATCAAGGACCGGCGACCACAATGTGAATAAAGCCACACGTACCCGGGATTTGGGGAAAAGTAATACAGTAATACAGCTCAACAGTGTGACATCAAAAAAGGATAAAATGGAGAGACCGACTCTTTGCTTTCATGTCCACATATGACAACAGGAACAGAATTACAGCTCGTTTGTCTTGGAAGGACATTTTCTAAAACCGGCTCCGAGCCCAAAATGCTTGTAAAAAAACCCCTACCTTCAATAAATACTCGTGCATGTGTGGACAAACTTGTTTATTCACAAAAACAGAACACAAAGAGTAGGATATGAGAATATGTGATATGCACTCTGGAATATCAGCTTGTATTCAGGATGTTGGCATCTTACAAAACTCTGCTTCAACCCAGCTACTCGTCCTTCTCAAGTTCTTCAATGTAGACTATGAGCTTACAAAGGTATTTATACACCAGGAGGGTTTCAGTGCAATATATGAGCATCACAAATTCTTCAAAACAAACTGACTAAATCACTGTTGTCAGTTACTGAATCAGGGGCTTTGCACAGTGCAGCTTATTTACAGCAACATACTTCTTAAAAAAATACATCCATCTCTCGAATGCCCTCTAATTAATTGCTTTTCTCCTCTTTCGGCTCGTCCTCCTGTGTGTCCAATAATCTTTTCTGTAAACATGAAACCAACTCCAGAGAAACATATAGGACAAAACTAAAAATAACACTTTTACTCATCCAGCCAGAGTGTCTCCTCCTCTGTGTACTCACAGCTCTCCGTCTCTTTAACACCTTTGATAGCACAACCAGGAAACATTTTCTACTTTCATCAACAGCTTCATTTTTTGCTCACATTAGAGCTCAGAAATAATGTGGCAGTAGTGGGCTAATAAGGTGGAAATAAAGAAATAATATGGAAATGGCAAGTTTAATTACAAAGTAATATGTAATTTCCGTGTATTTATCTTATATCAACAGTGGTCATAGTTGAGTAATATTACCCTAAAATGTATGCACTTGGGTAATGACAGGTCAGAAATGTATGCCTATGAGGAAAATAATAAAGTAATATTTTGCTAACAACAACAGCCAAAAAGGCAATATCTGCACATCAGAATTTTTTCAAATACCTTTTTCAAAATAATTTTAATAAGGTCATTTTGGTGGCAGCTTTAAAATATTAGGGTCCTGTTATCACATTATAATGTTGGAATTAATCATACCTCATGTCCTCAGCATTCTTCTTTGTTTGAAGCTATGTTGGAGTTTATCATCTGGAATCATGCACGCTAGGTTCTGTGTAATAATCAGCACTACAAAAACTACACATTTCTACTACATTTCATAATAATATTTCCTACAACTGAAATCCTAAAACATGTTTGTATTTGCTAAATGTAAATCTTATAATCATGAATCAAACATGGCAGATACAGTATATGTTCCACCACCAAAAAGTAAACTACAAACAAAAACTATACAAGCTTGTGCTATGATACGGTTTACTGAAGATTTACTGAAATCCAGGTACAAGATGCCGTAAACACACCGATGCACCGTAAGACCTCTGAAGGGACACAACATTTTTATTTTTTTATTCAGAAATCCCATTTTCATTATGATGCAGCACCTAAACTATATGGAAGGAATTTAGTAACACTTACACTGAAAAATACTCAAATGAATTCAAATACAACTCCATAAAAAGCTCAGTGATTAAATGATAACAGCTCGATTTACTGCTGGTTGTTAAACCACAGAGTCAAGTAAATACATATTTGTTCTTCTCGGTGACTGTAAACAGATAAATGTTTGCTTCGGCAGTCCAGACCAAAACTGAAAAACTGTGAAGAAGCACTGAAGCTGAAAGGGAAGGCGACCCACTGAGAGCAGCAGCAGTTATGCTGTCAGTTTTATAGATACTAACATTATAAATTACATTTTCCACGTTTTACACTGTATAAAAATTACAGTTTAATGAAGGGAAACAAAGAAACTTTCAAGTGGAAGGAACCTGGAGGGAACATTTTTACCTGCATCTCTATAATTTGCTGCTGTTATCACTGTTTGGTTTTTAATGACCTGCCATTGGTTAACACAGATTATTAATTTTATAGACTGAAACACAATTACTGTGCTGTCGCACTTCAGTACACAAGAGAGTAGCTGCCAGATGATATGATGACAATGAGACTCAAGGACAAACATCTGACTTTAACTTCAGTGACTGCACAGAGAAGACAAATGGAAGCATTTTAAAAATAGACTTTTTAAACACATAAAAAACTGTCACTGACATGCTCCAGCTGTGCAGCCTAAACAGATGCTTCACTTTCACTGATTTCCCCCCAGATTTGACAAGGACAGAGTTGAGTTCAGTGAGATGAAATCGTGTCACTTTTACTTTTAACTCTTTTGTTGCAGTCGCTTAGTCAGCCTTGAGTTTCATAATACCCTTAAAGAGCAAACAGTGCTTCATCTTAATATAATTCAAAGGTATTACTGTTGGGAAAACGTGATTTTCACAGACTTTAATTATCCATTTTAAACTGCTCATCCAATTCAGGGGAGCAGCCCAGCTGAGCAAAAAGCAGGATACACCAGTCCCAGGGTTATTTCTGCTTTGCTTTCAGAGTTGCGTTGAGAACACAATAAATCTAAAGGATGCTTCTCACCTCAGAGCAAAAAGGTTCCTGGTTTCGGTCTTCCAGCTGATGCCATTCTGTGTATACTATTCATATTCAGGTACTCCAGTAAAAGACGCGCGTGTTAAATGACGCTTCTAAATTGGTTGCGCACGTGACCATGAGTGCTTGTCTGTATCTCTGTGTTATTATTTCATCTGTGCACGCTTCCTTTTGCTCTATGACAGCAGGGAAAGAATCCAGTGGCCCACTCTGAAATAGATAAGTGCATAATCCTATAGCGACACTACAGTGATACTAGGAGAAACAGTGGCTGGAGACCATGACACAACCAAAATGACTGCAATAGCATTCAATTAACTTGTGATCTTGTTGCCTTTGAAATGGTTGCTGCAAAGACAGGGATCAGGTCTGAGACCTCGTACAGTCATTTGACGTCTTAAAGCGACGTTGGTGCCTCAAAAAATGAAACAGCAAAAAGACGGAGTAATTTGTTTAATATACTGTAACAATGAACTGGGATCTCTTGCCATTTGTAGCTACATCCAAGCACGTATAAAGTAAATTTTATTTACATTATATATTATGCAGGCAGTATTATTAGAAAGCATTGCGTACATTTTCATTGTTATGCAGATGATACTCAGCTTTATCTGTCCATGAAGCCAGATGACACACATCAATTAGTTCAACTGCAGGAATGCCTTAAAGACATAAAGGCCTGCATGACCTCTAATTTCTTGCTTCTAAATTCAGAAAACTGAAGTTCTTGTGCTGTGTTCTTGTTACTTACTCTGGATGGCATTAGCTTGGCCTCCAGTAACACTGTGAGAAATCTTGAAGTCATTTTTTGACCAGGATATGTCCTTCAATGCACATATTAAACAAATATGTAGGACTGCTTTTTTGCATTTTGGAAATAATTTCCAAAATTAGAAACATCCTTTCTCAGACTGATGCTGAGAAGCTAATTCATGCATTTATTACTTCTAGGCTGGACTATTGTAATTCATTATAATCAGGCTGTCCTAAAAGCTCTGTGAAAAGCCTTCAGCTGACCCAAAAAGCTGCAGCTAGAGTACTGACAGGGACTAGAAAGAAAGCCTCAGAACTCCATTAACACGATCTATCCTCATGAAATTCTCCAGGGTGAAAAACACATTTAAGTACTGTTAAAAATGCAATTTTACACCCACTCCAAGTGTCACTGTCTGAAGCCAAATTCCTGATTTTGAATCAACGTTCAACAACAATATTATGGGATGTATCATAGTTTCAATAGCAAAACGGCACCAATTTAATGCATATGATGTAAAGTAACAGAAACAAGCACTGGTACCCTGGATGTCCCTCTGTTTCTTCATAATTGACTGGAATACAGTATCACCCTGTGGGATGGGTCTCTTTTCTTACCTGCACTGTCATAGAATTATTATCATCAGCTGTAAATCCGTCTGGGTCTTTCTAATCATATTAGTAGTTATATATTAGTCATATATAATGAAGTTCTTTTGAGGAAAAAACAAAAGACCTATTCTGGCTTTTTGTGAATAGATGGGGATTGGTGTCAATTTTGCAGCAGACCTTAACAATACCTTGGAAGAAAAAAAGAAACCATTTGTGTTAGATATAAAGAAATACCCTCCAGGTGAGATATTAAATATGAATGCGATACCAGAGTGAGGTCACAGTGACCCAGTGAACATTTGTGACAGAGCTGAAGAAATTCAATCAAGCAATTCAAGTGACATGTAGAGAATGGGATGGAGGAAACATGGTGTCTGTAGGCACAGCTTTCACCAGAGCCATAAAAAAATGATACAGCAAAAAAGTTTCACAACCAGCCAATGCATTTTCTACCATCTTGAAAATATTAGTATATCATATAGTAGGGCACATGGGAGTAGGACCTTCCTGTGCTCTCTAGTAACTGTCTGTACTTGTCTACATTCGTAAATGTGTGCAAGGCAGACTAGCCAACAAGACTTAACCAACATTGGATTAAGCTACCACCAATCCATCACTAGTGATTTTCAGAAGACTCACAACATACTGTAGGAAAGTGCTGGATCCCGGGCTCGCCGTGGATTGTCAGCTGGACTAGTAAGCGATGTAGACAGAAAGCGGGCACACAGAAGCAGGGATGGTGATCTGATGTGTATGTTAGGCTAAGGAAACAACCACACAGACTTCTACTTCCAAGTCTTTACTCCACAAACGCCTCCTGAGCTCCTAATCACTTTGAGCAACTTCATCCAAAACTGCAGTGTGATGGCTATAGCAGAAAGCCATCACACTATCACTATCCACTCTACCATTCTGCCTCACATCAGCCATTGTAATCCCAGTTCCCAAAAAGCCAGTGTCATTGAGCTTACACCAGTGATCATGGATTTCTTTGAGGAGCTAGTCCTGATCACATTCCTGCAGCCGCCTACTGGGCAGCCATTGAGAGCCTGCTAACATGCAGCATGGCTGGCAGGCTGCTCTGCTGCAGAAAAGAACTTTGAACTGTTGCCCTCTGGCAGGGGTTAAAGGTCAACCACACCATGGACCTCCAGGTTGAGGAGCAGATTCTTCTCCCATGTTAAATAAGTAAAAACACCAAAATGCCACCCTTATTGCTGCCGTGCTGTATGTTATTTATTGATATACATACAGATTTGCATAGATTTGCACAGTGAGAATAAAGACAATGAAGTTCAATCCAGGATGAGACTCTGTAAATTAAACATGAATTTTTTATGGATACTTTTATTTAGAGTACCTCCTGCTATGACTCATTTATCTTTAATAGTGTGAGGTCTGTGTACTTCATTAAAGACCTTCTTGGTTTGAGGTGTGATCATTTCTAAGGACATTAACACCACAGCTACTTTGCAGACCTGAAAGGGAAGAGTCTCATTTTTTAACTTGTTAACCAATAAACACTGCAGACAACCTAGAGCCGAGGCATAGATACAGCAATAATAAAACGTCTCACACATTAAGTTAGTCAAAATAACAGAACTCTAAAAATGAATTTTAAAGGCAGGCTTCGGGAAACAAGCAATGCCAAATAAACTTGATAAAAAGGGAAAAACAAAACCTCCCCCAAAACACATTTCCAGCTGTTCACAGTCAACATTGAGAATTCACACCTAATAATTAAGTTCAGTGTTTTTATTTGGCAGGTCTAGAGCTTTAAGTATGAAATTAATTCAGTGAGTTTCAACTTGAAGCGACTTAAAACAACTTGAATTTAATATACTGTATAAAAAAGTGTGCTTCTGAAATGATTTCACAGAAACACTGTGAGAAATATGAATTATATTATGTTAAAAACTATTACCAAGTTCCTACAGATCAACTGAAGCAAGCATGTTTTTAACTACCAGAGAAGCTCATAGTTTGTCCGAAGATCTGCAGAAGTATAAAGCATTCGCTGCTGCTGGATTTGCCCTTTTGCATTGAAGAGTCTTTGTCGGAGGCTGTGAGACCAGTTTAATAAACAAGCACAACAGTTTCTGCCAAATAGGAGCTTCCAGAGGGTGGATTTCACTGCTAACACTGAACATAGGATTCAAAAGATAACTCTCCTTGCAGTGTTGTTAAAGTAAATCATCTGTATCTACACTGTGACAGAAAAGGAAGAAATATTTGCTTGTCCAGAATTTTTGATTCTAAGCCAGTGATTTCACATAACGGTGTACAGCCGGAAATGTAAAGGGACTTGTTTCTTCTCCACCAGCTCTGCAGTCGGGTCACGCCCTCCGCCTTGAAATGAACGACTTACGAGAGGAACAGCTCCACCGTTATTAACTCTGGTTCGCCAGGCTGGGACCGTCCTGCTGTCGACATCTCTTACATATTTTGTAGTGTTTAAACTAAGTGTGCACATATATTGACTCACTGAATTATAATTATAAATGTCATATTCCTAATAGGATACTTTTACGAGTATGACACTTTCATTAACGTAAGCTGTATGGTATCAGACAGCATTAATAGAATCTTAATTTCTAATAATTTCTAATTCTATCTGCACATAACAATCTTTGGGGAAAGATTTTAGGTCATGAAAGCTTTCTGGTTTCTGTTTGTAGTCCATGTTCTAGGCTTTGGTCACATGCAAGTAAAAGGTCCACGGGGAGAGGACAAGAGGGATGGCATTTATCCACTGCCTATATACTTATGAATATTTAACCATTTCATGATACAAGTCATTGTATTTTAAAGGGAACTTGTGGTGTTTTCCTTGTTTTCTGTTGCATTTTGTTCCAATGGTGGATTAAATAAGGCATACATTTCAGATAATGAGGTCCGGATATGTACAAGTAAAGCCTCAGGCTTCAGACTGCTCTAAAGACGCAGTTTCAAATGGTATGTCTACTCTTGGTGCGCCCTGATTTCAGTGGGAGTGAATATCCTTGATACGGTCATCTCTGGCTATGAGCACAGAAGCGCCACCTAAACTTCTCATACTTTCTGTTGATGAGGGATGGCTAATCCAAAGAAAGATGCCTTAAAACGGCATCTTTAAGACAGCCCAGTATTAAATAAATAATTATTTTTAACTGTGAATTATGCAAAGCTATTCTAGCAGACTCCAAGAATAATAATGTGGAGCTGGAACTGAGCATCAGAGGCGGCTGCAACAGCACAAAACTATTACGGCCATGAATGGACAGGATTTTAGTGAAAGTTAGGGCCCCTCTCTCAGCCTTTTTTAAAAAAAATCATCTGCTGCTCTATGACAAAAGCTTTTTTATATATAAAATTCTGGCTCTCTGTCAGCCCCAATGCGATCACTGAGCAATTTGGAAACACAATACATCAGCTCAGTTAACTCACTTAACTTCAAAGTGGCATCAAATCCCAAAAGAACCAATAACTAGCAATCATATTTGTTGAAATTTATTTAATTCGTCCAGCTGCAGAATAGCAGATGGCATCTCAGACCTTAGTGACAGAAAGGAAATGAGCTGTGTGACTGCACACTGAGTCTAATCAGAAACAGAAAGCATTTTATTCTGTCGTTGCAACCATGCACTGAATAAAGTAGAATGGAGTCTTACTCATATCCACTTTGCACACACACGGTGCATACTGAGGAAAAAAGAGGAAACTTCATCATTACACCGTGTGTTTACTGAGGATCTCTCAACAGCACTCATTCCTCTCTTCGCCTTTCTTCTCCTTGCAATGTTCTTCTCTTAACGGATTCATTGTGTGTGTGTGTGTGTGTGTGTGTGTGTGTGTGTGTGTGTGTGTGTGTGTGTGTGTGTCTGAGCGCGAGCC
>VUQK01038778.1:0-11196 GCA_015106715.1 Bujurquina vittata | reverse complement strand
CACAAGGTTTTGTGTGTGTGTGTGTGTGTGTGTGTGTGTGTGTGTGTGTGTATGCGTGTGTGTATGCGTGCGTGTGTGTGTGTGTGTGTGTGTGTGTGTGTGTGTGTTTGTTTAAATAATGCGCCTTCTATTCCAGATTTATTGCTCTTGGATGCCAGAGATTTCCCCAAAAGGCATTTAAAATTGGAGATCAACCTGATTTTTTTGATAGACACTGTGATTGACTTCATCTTTGCAGTTACTGATTAATACCCACCAGCATCATTAGGACTGTGCAGTTGGAGTGATGATGGAATGGAGGAGGATGAGGATAAGAGATTCTGGATGTGGGCAGATAAAGCTGCACTGCAGAGGAGCTTGAAGTTTGGAGAGATTTAAGCATCCAAAGAGCAGAAAAGGAGTGAAAAGCTGCAAGAAAAAAAAAAACAGGAGGGGGGGGGTAGTGATGGTCAAAAACAGAATGAAAAGAATTAGAGGAATAGAGGAAGATTAAAGATGGGGGGAAAGATGTAAAATGACAGGAGATGATGACATACAAGAGAGCCAGAGAGAGCCAGAATTTAAAGAAATAAGTGAAATCAGAGGATAAAAGTGGGGTAATGGAAATAGGGAAAACAAACTGAGAACAAAAGCAAACCAGCAGGTTAATGGGGTGGGGGTACAATAGTGCAAAAAACCTACTGGCAACATCTAAGGAAGTGATATTAAACGATAACAACCATTTAATGGAACTGTTGAAAATATAAGGCTCAGGAAAGGAAGCAGTTTATAGTGTAGTGGAACAGAGGAGGGAAAACTCAGTTAATTATTTTATATTTAAGATCATGTTTTAAAGTCTGACTGCAATTAGCTTACGAGCAACACAACCCTCTGTGTGCTGGTACCTGGCACCAAGTGAGCCAAGTGGAAGCAAGTTTTGGAAAAAATTGAAGTCTGTGTTAAAATATGCAACACTGTCAAAATATCCTTATGCCAGTCATAAGATCTACAGAACTAGACAGAAATTCAAACCTCTGGCTTGAATCAAATACATCTGGAGACTTTCATTGTTAACACCTTGCAATGTAACACATCCCAAAGTAAAATCATCTGCAATATTCACAATTTGGGAGTTAGGATGGCGCCTCTATTGCTGCTACCAGCACATCACGGCACCAACACCAAGAAACTTAGACAGCTTCAACATAACTGCAGCTGACACGCTGAGGGTGGGTGTGAGCGTCAGTACCCCTCTAATACACGTGCCATTACACCTGTATTACTGCCTGTTTGTGTGCATTTCTGTTTGCACTCTGTGTTTTTGAAGGTTACGAGGCTAAGCGGTGCTAAAGGCAAAGCTTCCATCTGTACTCTTTCCTGACCTTATTAGGATGTGTTAACTGAAGGGAAGCCACAAACATGCACGTATGCCAGCATGACAGATTAATGTGTGCACGTCCACGTTTGTGTATGTGGGCGCGAAGAGACACAGGGGTGGAGGGGGAGACAGAAGCACGAGGCTGAAGGAAAATTTGTCTTATTAAACAAACACACATGCAAATCCTTTTAGAGTCATCAGCAATTATATACTTGTTATGGATCACTGTGTGCTTCAAACACACACACACACACACACCTTCAGCTCCCCTTTGGTCTGCTCTCACAAAGCCAATTACTATTCACCACCTTCCACCCACCCACACACTCCTCCCCTCCACCTTACCACCCACCCACCACTGTATCCAGGCAGAAGCCATTAGAGACAACACACAGCAGGAACACAGAACCATTTATGGACACAAGACTCTTCATGCCACACACTGTGTGTTGGCGCAGCGTGGCGCTAACCACATGCCGATGTCGGCTCTTTGACTGTTATATTTGCTTGGACTGTGACGGGAAGTTGGTCCAACTCTGAGCATCAAAGTTTAAATATTCTGCAAAGCCTCCACAGCTCACTGTGCACACACCTGAGTTCCAGGATGAAAGACGACGTGACCTGCGCAGCGATCAAATAAGAATGTTTAAGTGTTTGCTGGCACAGAAAAAGAGACCATACAGCTGTACACTACCTGCGTCCCCACAGTCATTCTCTCTGAGATATTTTATCTCATTTCAGGTTATTCAGAATCAGGATTTTTATAATTTTTTTCCTCTTTGGTTGTTCAGATCACAACTGCACTTTTATTGGATTTGAAATGATTCTGCAGCATAAACAGAATGTTCACTAGAGACCAGAGACCAGCTCACCGCGGGTCACAGCAGCACTGTTAACGACAGTCTAGCAGCATTGGTGGAAGGATTTCTTCTCAGTGTTGCAGGATCAGAAAGTCACACATTCAGAGATTGTTGGTGACTTCCTGATCCCGTCCCTGGGATAAATGTTCCCCACACTATAAAATTATGGCTGAAATGACGCTGGCAGAGGGAGGGGGCTGGCGTTAAACTGTCTTGACCTGTGGAAAGACATAAAATATCTGACTGCTGCAGTAACCTCGATGCATCTGACTGTGCTCAAGCCTCCAGTTTAGGTTCATTTTCCTGCCTGGGAACAATCACTGTGGTGTTTTAGTGCCTCTGCTTCCTGCAGTGTTGACATGAGGCACAACATTGTTGTCTGTTGGTCTTTTCTCCTTATTTCATCATGAACACACTCTTTTTACAATTTATGCAACACTATTATATATTCCTCATCATTATTTAAAAAAATCTAATATTAAAATAAAGTCTGTCACTTTTCCACCTGTATACTGTTAAAAAATGATTTCACAAGTTACATTTTTTTATTTATTATTTTTTTACATCTTTATGAGACAAAATGGGGGACTAAATCCAAAGCAGGACCTGCGACTAATATGTCAGAAATCCAAGTTAGACTCATTGATTTTTCTGTCTTTTTCACAGATGGGGCTGTCAGCTTTTTCTAATAAAATATTGATTATGCTTCAATCGTTTTCACCCAGCATCCCAAAGCTACTGGTGTGCAACAGTCTGTGTTGTTCAGTGAGAGTAATGTATTGGATTGTCAGGTAATAACTTTCAGGCTGAGAGGCAGGATTTTGTCCCTGGAGGTAAAAAGGTTACAGGTTCAAATCCCCCCGGGTTCAGTCATTTGTATTCCACGAACAGGCAGACAGGAAGCCAATGAAAATATGAAACCCTGTGGCAAACAAAGTGCGCGTGACTAAAGCAGGTAGGGACATAGAAGGCTAATCCAAGCTTGCATCTTAATGATTTTGTGCGGGAAGCAGCAGTGGAGTGTTCACAGCTCATACTGTAGTCGGAGTGTTTGCAGTTTGGGTCTCCACGGAGGCCACAGAGAATCTGACAAAATCAGCTCCAGAAGCATGACAGATCAGGTTTCATGTTACACAATTTATACCAGTCCTGTTAATGTGGGCGTGGGTTCGATGACAAGGAACAGTGTGTGACAGTCACAGCGTTTCAATGAGGTGGCACACTGAAGGGATCAAGATCACAGTAGGAGGCACTGAGGAAAATAAATCAGCTGATCAGAAATAACTACAGAGTTGAAAATGACTGCATTAGTCCTGTGCCTCCATACTGTAAGCTGGCTGAACAAGATACTTCTAACAGCACCTTTGTTGTTGCAGAATAAACTTCAGGATCTTTTGAGGGTCACGTTTTGTTCTTACAAGCATCTGTATCAAACAGCTGGGGGGTCACCCCTCCCTACTGCTCCCAACTGGACACACACCCCACTCCAGGGTGTGGGCACTTTGGGGTTTCGGGGCGTGGCCTAAACCTAACCCTTGGGGGTTGTGGCTCAATGGCACCGCCCCACGCTGGGGGAGCCGTCCTCTGGGGGGCCAGCTCCCCGTACCCTCTGGTTTTCTGGGGCTCATGCCCGTCAGCTGAGGGGCCTCCCTCTCCATTCTGCTGGAGTGGAAATGGGTGTAAATGGGTCTTCAATGCTCTTGGGGGGGTGGGGGGGTGTTGTTGTTAATTTTTGTCCTCATTATTAAACAGATTTCGTGACAGAGGCACAGACATTGGGCCAATGCAACACTTTCCTCAACTGCCCTTCGGGGATGAATAAAGTTTTCTGAATCCGAATTCTCTTGATGTTTTGTGCTTTTCACATACATGTTTTTTACAGGTACTGTTTTGTCTGTTCTGTTGTTACAGGCGCAGCAGTCAATGAGCCATTGTGTTTTTCTGCCTGTTTTCTGCTTCGCCCCTTTTTTATCTTTGCTTTCTTGCTTTATCTTCGCCTGTCAACTCTGGCACTGCCACAATACATATACATTTATGCAGTTAATAACACAAAGGAATAAATAAAATAAAAGGAAAAACAAGAGGAGCCTATAAAGAATCAGTAGAGCTCATCTTAAATAAATCTGGCACAACAGGGCATTCGGATCATGATTCTGACTGCAAAAGCTGCCGGACGAGCTTAAAAACAGACAAACTGCAAAGCAGAGAGAGACAGAAACAACACTTTTTACTCAGAGGGACTTTTGCATTTTTATATGTTACCTTTATGGGGTTAATGAAGTGATGAGCACAGATTAATTCATCTGCAGTCATACACACCTCTCACACAGGGCACAAGCTTGGACACAGACACATGGACACACACACCCAGAGCAGGCACATCGACTGTTGCTCAGAGGTGTAATAAAATGGGAAAGTAATAAAGTATTAATGAGGATGAGATAATTCAGCTGGGCATAAAAATAATCAATGTGCACAACACTGGAGAAGAAATGGCCTGATGTCTTTCTCTGGCATCTCATCCTACTGGACTCCAGCCCACATCCTTGGAGGGGATTCCTCCGGCCTGAGCTATATTTCATATTATTGTCTGAGCTGTCCCCAATCACTGTCACCATTACATTTCAGAGAGGGAAGGACAGAGAAGTAAAATTGTTTATAAAACGTGCATGAGGTTAACTACATTTCTGAAGCAAAATTACAGAGAAGTACGGCGTGAAAGAAAAGCAGGGACAGCAGATCCAAAGCCAAAGAGGCAAAGAAGATGTGGATGATGAAAAGGATGCAGTGACCCAAGAATTACATCGAAATTATGAAGAAAAATCTTGCTCCCTAATTGAAGTGACTTTTTTTAAATGAGAGGTTAGAGAGTGATTAAAATTAGAGATGCGCTGATCAATTTACTTGTGATTGGCATCGACCAGTTTTAGCTGATCAGCCATGACTGCTGCCAGCTGATTGTTCCCCCTGCTGTGTAAACACCTCAGTTGGTGCAAACCGAGCCTATTTACACATTTTCCCTGAAACAAAAATATATAAATTTATGGAATATATACTGGGCAGTGATTGTTTCTATCCTAATTATAAGTCTGATTCCACCGCAGGCCATTTCCTTCATTTAACAGCTCTGCATTATAAACTCAGCCTGTCCTTTTTTTGTGTTGCAATCGTAAGTAACTATTGTTCATCTCAGCTCTGTCAGCGCCCAGGGAGAAGCCACAGGAAGGTCTGAGTCTATTCAAACAAGAAACCGTTCCTGCTCTTTTTTCCTGTGTTGTACTTTCAGCATGTTTCGCCAAACTGAGGATGTTTTCTAGATTTGCTCTTGTTATATTGCAGTATATTTACTTCCAGCCAACATCTGCCTCATTGAAAAGGGACTGAATCCCATCATCCTGTGCTGGCACTGTTCAGTTTCAGTTCATATTCAGTAAAAAAAAAATAAATGGAAAAATGGAAAACAGTTGGCATTTTCTGCAGTCACTTTTCCTTATTGCCAGTACTGCCTCATGGAATGATGTGTAAAGGTATTCCACTGAATTTCTGGGCATCAGACTTTGTAATATACAAGAACATGCACCCCCAAGTCTTCATTTGGGAATGAAAACCTCCAGAGTTGCTTCGTATAACTAAAATATGTTCAACATCAAGTCAGAAGAAGAGTGAAAGTTTGAAATGGAAGAAAAAGAAGACAGAAGAAGAGAGAAAAACAGCAGAAAGGAGAAATGGTGAAAAGAGGAAGCAAAAAAAGAAAAATGGTGCAAACTGTTGGTTTTTGGCAACAAGTCCCTGTTCTCCTGTTCCATGCTGCTACATCACAAGCAGCCTGGAGGGATGACTCGCACACACACAGCTTTTATTTGTTCATATAAAAGAAAACCTACACATAATCAGAGGTTAAAGTGTCAACAGTTCTTTTATCCACGCACTCACACACACATTGAGGGCAGGCCTGAGTTTCCTGGCTTGGATAGCAGCAGTGAGATGTTTAGCATTCAGAGTGAAGGAATCAAACCAGAGAACGAGCTGGCTTCAGGAACAAAGCAGCCTCTATGTGACTCGCTCACTGGGACTGTGTGTGTGTGTGTGTGTGTGTGTGTGTGTGTGTGTGGTTGAATCTCTCCCCATGAAGCATTTGTTCATGCATAAAGCAACTGCTCATTAAAAGTTTGCATACTGTAGACCGTGTGCGTGACAACACAACTTATTTACACACAAACGCACCAAGACGTTTCACTTACCCAAACCACACTCATGGGGTCGTGGAGGAGTTCAGCTGGCCTGCAACAGTTCAGAAAATGTAATTACTAGATGTCCCAAATACAGCAAATTACACAATATACAACAATATTGGCATCTTGAACACATCCATGTTCCAGACCTGATGACTCTCTCAAATCTACTGTTCAAAGCAGCGCTGCATACAAACATGCATCTCCTCACAAAGGTTTTCCCACTGTGCAGCTTCCTCCCTATACTAAACCAGCTTCTCCTCAGCCTTAATGTCCTGAAATACTTAAACAGAGTAAACAGACCAATAAAAAGAAATTGCTTTGTTTTGCTGTTTGGCTATAAAGGATTGATGTCCACTGCACCCACAGAAGATCACTGAAAGAATCAGTAGCTAACATTTCGTTTGAGAACAACTCCAGCAGTTTCTACTGATTTGTCCTTAGAGCTCCATCCTCTGGCACATGATCGCTGAAACTATAATGGTTTTATCATTTTATCCTCTCAAATGTCAGTACTTCATTTACAGTATTCCAGTCTATGTAGTTACATCTTCCTTACTTCTGTGTGTGTCTTGATAAATAAAATACAATTTAAAGGACCTGCCCGGGTAAATCAAATGTTAAAACAGGGGACATCCAGCCTTTAAAAGTGTGGGAATCGCAGTGGTTTGTGGGGACTGGTGAAGCGAGGGCTCGCCAAGACTTCAGCGGCTTCTTCATCAGCATGTCTGCCCGCCTATCTGTCTTTTCTGAGGTAGTGATAAAGATTCCTCTCTCAGGGACAAAGGGCGTATAGATTGGATTATTGATCGGTGTGCACAAAACAAAGCGAAAAAAAAAGTGTGTGTGTGTGAGTGTGTGTGCGCGAGCGTGTGTGTGAGAGAGAGAGAGACAGATCGGGAAACAGAAAGAAGGCAACAGGAATGAAAAGAGGGTTAGAAAATGGGGAAAGTGCCCACAGCCAAAGCAGCCAGCTGATAGATGAAAGAAAGCTCCACAATGACAGCGAGAGGCGAGTGTTATGCCACAGAGTATTTTTTTTAAAGATGCATCAGGCTGTTCCTGTTATGTCAAAGCTGCTGGCATTTACACACAAGGTGCCCTTCAGGGTCCCTGATGCTCCAGGTTATGGCAGGCCTGTCATTCCCAACTCTATGTCGCCTCTCTCCTCTAGTTTGTGTTTTGTCCTCCATCTGTCCTTTTCTATTTTCTTCTCTTTTTTTATTGTCATTAAATGTACTTAAACATACAACGAAATTACGTTCCAGAACACTCATCCAGAAAATGGGGAGATAAGTGATGTGAGGCTTGCTGCCTCAGTTAGAGAAGTGCTGCCGTTACACGAGTACCTCAGGCAGCAGAAACCAGACCAAGAAGAGAAGCAAGAACAAGAACCATCACGGAAGGAGAGGTCTGCACGGCATGTACCACCAGAGGCAAGAATTGGCTGATATCGGAAAATCCTACTGATGGCTGGACAAAGCTGGACTGAAAGACAGCTCACAGGCACAGGAACAAGCTCTAAGAAAGAGATAGCCAGTGGCTGGGGTCTAGACCCCGGGTTCAAGCTGTGCGGAGATGCCCCTGAGCGGGGTGCAAGATGCTAGCAGGCAGGGTAATAAAAGTATGTGGTTAGACTTGGGAAAAAATTTTAAGATAAATTTCCCCACAACCACAAGCCAAACCTCTTTCTTGACTGACAACACCTCCAGAGCACATTTTTGCTCTGCTGGCAATAATGTCAGCAGCAAGGGAGCTCTTTTGAAGCCTATTAGAATACCAAATGGGGGGAAAAGTTAAAAATGCTGCTAAATGGTTACTCAGTGTGTTATGATGTGACACTTAAGTGTCAAAATGTGATGAGCTGGGAGTGAGAGAAGCTTGATACAAGTGAGCACTGTGAATGAACGCCAACACTGGACCGGGCTCAAGAACACGTTAGACCCTCAGAGGAGCCAACACGAGCTGTGTAACGGCTGCTGCTAACAACCTGTAAGTAACAGATTACTCTGAGATGGAAACAAAGCTGCCCACCTGCTTAACCTGTGAGCCTCTTGAACAGTCAAAGACAAATCTGCTGCTGGTTTTGGCAACAAATTTGCTGTCCTGTTTCTGATTTATCCTTGGTACATTTTATGTGTCCCCAGCTTAAAAAACTACTTTACATTTTTCCAGATATAAATTAAATTTTATGTCCTCTTGTTGGATGACAGCAAACGTTTTTATCTAGCTGAAAGCAGCTACTGTATCTGGCTGGTTCCCGCACTATGGAAACCTCATCACCTTGATGATGGACTCTGGATGGCTGCCAGACTTTCAACACTCAATTGCTGTTTCCCAAAAGTAAATTTACTGGCATGCAGACGATCCCAAAGTTAGACAAAAGCACCTGCTAAACGACAATGCCTCAATACTAACAGCAATTCAATTGTTGCCTGAGGCAACAGGTGCACCTGAACACAAGAGCAATTAAAATATGGTATTATTATTATGACATTATTACAAAAAATAACATTTTTGAAAGCTATTTTAAAAATGATTCATAAAGTAGGTCATCTGCTCAAGACTTCAGTGTATTTTAAGGCCTCTTGCCACCTCGTGCACAAATGCAGAAGCAACAATTACAGGGTTTCCATGTGAGGCTCTCATTGGAATGCTAATAGAGCTTTTCCTTAAAGCAGTGGTTCTCAAATCCAGGCCTCGTGTTCCCCCGCCCTGCAGGTTTTAGATGTGTTCCTGATCCAACACACCTGAGTCAAATATAGAAGTCATTAGCAGGACTCTGGAGAACCTGACTGAGGAGGTAATTCAGCCATTTGATTCAGGTGTGTTGGATCAGGGACACATCTAAAACCTACAGGACACTGGCCCTCAAGGCCTGGATTCGAGAACCACTGCCTTAAAGGGTCCTTGAGAGCTGAAGGAAACATGAAGAGGACCAAAAAATTCAGTGTGAGTGGGACTTCTGGAAATGTGCTCCTTTTAGAGTTTGTGAAATCCTCTTGAGCCTCTAGGGGTGGCTGCAGCTCAGGAGGTAGAGCAGGCCACCCACTGATCAGAAGGTTGGCGGTTCGATTCCTGGCTACTCCGGGCTGCGTGCCAATGTATCCTTGGGCAAGATACTGAAGCCTAAGTTGCTCTCCGATTCAAGCGGAGTATGAATGTTTGTGAATGTTATAATAAAAGCACTTAGCTTAGTTACACGTGGAAGTGAATGGGGTAAGTGTGTAAGCGCTTTGAGTGCTCAGACAGAGTAGAAAAGCACTATATAAGAACTAGTCCATTTACCATTTGAACTCTGACCAGAGTCTGCTACTGTCATGTGTTTATGAACGTACTCTTTGATTTGTTAATTAGCTTTTCCTTATCACAACTTCATTTAGAACACATTCTGCACAGTTCAACATGTCATATAGTCATCACAGAAGTCTCTGAAAGTTACCAATTAGATTATTATTATTAGTAGTAGTAGTAGTAGTAGTAGTACTGTTCTTACAATAAATACGGTTTGGGACAGTAACTGAGGGATTTTATGATTGTTTAGTTTGTAATGTTTGATCTTCTTTGGGCTACACAGTTTAGCTAAAAGTCATGTTGACACAGTGATGTAATAAAACTATGATCTCATGGGGCTGCTTGCTGGTAATCAATGCACAGGTCACTGGTGATTTTGAACTATGCTACTGTCCAAATAGAAACTGGTGAGCTCTTTATTACGGGGCGTTAGAATAGAGTAGGATGTTGTGTTGTCTTCCACATCTTCCATTCATCCATCTATCCATCCATCCTTTTAACCTCTTATCCAATTGAGTGTGGCATGCGTCTGGAGCTGGAACCTATCTCAGAGGACACTGAGAGGTAGGGTACACCCTGAACAGAGAGACAGACAATCATTCAAGCTCAGATTCACACCTACAGCCAGTTTAGAATCACCAGTTAAGCCAACATGTATGTTTTTGGACTGTGGGAGGAGGTCAGAGAAGCTGGAGACAACTACTGCAAGCACAGGAAGGACATGCAAAGGACTTGCAGTGAGGTGACACTGCAGTACCATCAAGACATTGCTGGCAGCAGACAAAAACACAAAATGCACTATTATTGCAAGTGTGTTAACAGTAATGTAATTTAGGTTAAATTAAACTAAAACATTGTTATATTTTAAAATTGTGTTTTCAATACTAATACCTTTGCATTTGTGTTGCTGTTTACCACACAAAAGTCAAATTGACCTTTGGTGAGGTAAGAATTAATTGCAAGGTAGTCAAAACCAAAACATCCTAATGGTCTTCACTGCTGGATGTAATCTCCTCTGATTGTGTGATTTAGAAACGTAAATTACTCAATCAGGACATCTTAAACTGTGATACACCGAGTCAGAGAGCAGTCATGAAGTGACCAGATTTTAGATATGAGAGACACTACTACTATGAGAGAGGAAGGATATACTTAAAGACTCAGATGCACTGAAGAGACAGAAAACTAGCTGAACATCATCAATATGAACTTAGACCATATCAGCAACCTGACACCGTAAGCAGTGAAGTGATGCAGACCACACACAAATACGCTGCTCTGTTGGTACAACTAAATATTGTTACATTGTTAAAATGTGATTTTCCCTTCTAGGTTACCAGACAAAATCAGCTAATATAACCTGTTCTGTTTGTGTTTCTGCAGTGTGTGTGTGTGTGTGTGTGTGTGTGTGTGTGTGTGTGTGCGTGCGTGTGCGTGTGCGTGTGCGTGTGCG
>VUQK01038777.1:12869-27658 GCA_015106715.1 Bujurquina vittata | reverse complement strand
AATTTTTTTTTTTTTTTTTTTTTTATTTTTTTTAAAATTTTAATAAAAAACTTTTGTAAAATAAGATTTATTTATTATTTTTCTTTATTTTTTTTTTTTATTTTTTTTTTTTTTTTTTTTTTTTTTTAGGAATTGCACAGCTAACATTAGGTATGAATGTCTGTTTCTTAAGTGTGTGGTTCCATTTCAGCCTCACTCCATCTTTGTCTCACTGCTTACCTCTCTCTCATTCGTTCCCCTCTGTGATGGTGGCTCTGGTTTCTCATCCGCATGCACCCATAGCACCCGTGTCTGTAACCTCAACATGTCCCATTGATAGCAGTCTCATTCTCTGACTCTCCAGGTGTCTTTTTGTCCATATTGTGACTTAAGTCATTCATTATTACTAATATTAAATCAAGTATAACAAAGCTTTAGTTGAGAAAAGATACAAAAACCTTCATATTTGGGTGTTGTGTTTTTTTAAGATATCCATTTGAAACATGTGTGACTGTAATTGTATCTGTATTTGAATTTCTCTCCATATATTTCATTATTTGTAACTGTCTTGTGTTTCTGTCATGTGAACTGTGTTTGTTTGCTGAGAGGTTGTTGGGTTGGGGAAAAGACATGCTTAAAAAAAGCTTAAAGGACTGTTAGTATTAATAATAAGTCACACGACTGAGCTCTAAAAGTAGTCGCTTGTAATTATCAATTGACACCACAGTTGCCCTCAGGGTTATGGTGACTTTCAGCTAATGGTTTGGTTTCCCAGTGTGCTCATTGCACTTTTGCTTCAACAAACAGCTGTTTTCAGCAAAAGTGCAAGCATACACGGAAGCACAGAATATAAGGCAAAAGCATTCTAATGAGCTCGAAAGTCAATTTTTGGTATGACCACCTTTATTCTTCATCACAGCCTGAACTCTCTTAGGCAGCTTTCTTGTCCTTTCTTTAAGTGGTCTTCAGGCCTCTTGAAGGATATTCAAAGCTCTTCATTGGACGCTGGCTGCCTTTTGTTCTGTTCTGTGTTTGGGGTCGTTGTGATGCTAAAAATGAAGCCACTGGTAACCAAATTTCTACAGATGGTATTGCATGGTGGATCATAATCTGATTATAATAATTCCATCAGTTATGACAAGATCCCCAATACCACTGACTGAAGTGCAGCCCCAAACCATGACAAAGCCTCTAGTTTTACAGATAACTGTAGGCACTCACTGTTGTGCCTCTCTCCTTTCTTCTGCCATACATAATGATGTCAAATGTGGAGTCATCACTCCATAAGACCTGTTGCTGCTGATTTTCAGTTCTTGTGTAATTTGGCATACCTCAGCCTTATCTCCCCATTTCTCTTACTGTCTTCTTGACAGCCAACCTATCCACTGAGACCATTTCTGATGAGGCTTCAGTTTGATTCAATTTTATTTATATATTTCACATCAGTTGCCTCAAGGCGCTTTATATTGTAAGGTAAAGACCCTACAATAAAACAGAGAAGATCCCATCAATCAGACAAGCTGCTTTGAGCAAGCTCTTGGCAACAGTGGGAAGAAAAACCTTTTTTACAGGAAGAAACTTCTGTCAGACTCGGGCTCAGGGAGGGGCAGCCATCTGCTGCGACCGGTTGGGGGTATGTGAGATGGCTGCTCCCTCCCCTTACACAGCATAAAATAAATGCCATGGTTATGCTGTGTTGGTGAATGTATAAATAAGCAACTGTTGGTCAGTTCACTGCTGTTTTCTGCTGCCCCCATGTGGCCAAAAAGAAAAGCACTTATCACAGGTTCAACTTTTAATGCCTGAAGTTTACAACACTGCTGACAATAATGTCACGGGATCTTATGTCTTGATATTTTTAGTCCTCTGATCATTCACTCTGGCTCTAAATATAGAAAGTAGCTGAGTCGCCGTCTTAAAGACGCATCTCATATCCAGAATGGTAAAGTGATATCAGCAGATTATCCTATGCACACCCTCGCATAATATGGTAGCACTTTGCCTACACAAGACCGAAGATATGCAGGACATGAGCTGACTCGTGAACCTGCAGGAAGTGTACTCATATAGTCACTCATGACAATCACTGTGGCTGTGGACCTCATGCAGACTCACTCACACAGCCTGCTACATTCACAAATTCGCACACACAGGGAAGACTTCCTTTTGTTGCAGGATAACACTTTAACATTATCGCCTGCTTTTGGGGGTAAGTAACTTAAACCCACCGCAATTCATTTCTAGACGTGTTTTGTTCAAAGGAGAGTTGCACTGATGGGATCCCAAGTTGTAGTAAAATTCTGTTGTTCTGGTTGTCTCTATGTTTGTGTTCATCTGTTTTACAGCAGAACTCCTCAAGCATCAGTCTCTGAAGCATGTCTAAACTCCCTGCTTCAATAAGTGTATATTTATCCATCCATCCATTTTCTTCAGCAAATGTTAGGAATTACGGATGTGCTCTGATGCACACTGTGCTTATCAATAAAGGTGTTGCCTCTAACTGCATTTTTATGAGCTTTCCCAAAGTCCAGAGCACATTTATAAGGTGCTTTTTTTTAATGGGATCTAGTAATATTCAGGGATCCTGAATCACCTGCCCTCAGTGACCTGCTGTATTGTTTATGTCCTCATACCAGCTCTCTGTCATAGTGACTGCACCCATTTCCCACTAAACTGTGGGAAATGATGGTTTGTCTTTATTGTCCTCAGCAGCAATTTGATTAACTATGAAAGTAGAAGCATTCTACTAGAGCACAGAGGACTGCACTCCAGAAATACACTTTTTTCTCCTTTACCTGGCTTTCCGTTTTGTTTTGTTTTGTTTTGTTTTGTTTTGTTTTGTTTTGTTTTGTTTTGTTTTGTTTTGTTTTGTTTTGTTTTGTTTTGTTTTGTTTTGTTTTCTTTTGTTTTGTTTTCTTTTGTTTTCTTTTGTTTTGTTTTATGATCTGTAATTCTCAAAACCCAAATATTGGATCTTAGATCAGGCTCCTGAGCTTGAATATTAAAGGTATGAACAATCCTGTTAGGCTCTCATGTAAAGCACTCCCATTAGAGATCCTGTTAGTCTCCGGTGTCGACGAGTGGGTGATGTCTTTCACTCAGTTTTTAATTCCAAAGCCAGAGGGTTAGCAATTTTTTTTAATAGAAGTCAACTTTAATAATTAATAGTATGATTATTGCAGGCAGTTTATATCCTAACCCTTGATTATGGATGAATATATGCTTCTAATTTTAAGGACCCAGGTTTAAAAGCAGGTCTTCTGAATCCTCCCTTCCTTACATACTGCTTGGTTGCCTGAATTGTAAAATTAACCCCACCATTAATCTTTTAAACTCTGTTTATTCAAGTCAGTATCTGAATTTATCTCTTCTAGTCATTTCCTGCTTTACTTTGAAGTACGTTCCCCTCATTCCCCACCTGTGTCTAAAATCAGTTCTCTGTGTGTGTGTAATATATAGTCCTGTCTCCCCTTTGTCCTGTTGTGTTTGTGAGTTGTTTACTGTGTGTATTCCTTGTGCTTCTTTCTGTTTGCGCTTTATTATCCTTCTCTCCCTCCGGTGAACCTCTACGATTGGTTCATGACTCTCAATGATGATACTTCTGCCAAGATTAGTTTACTTTTCGAAATCTTTTTTTAAACAAAATCATATCAAATGTATCAAAGGAATGATAGATATCTTATTTCTTATTTTATTTTGTCTTTAGTGGTCTTGACAAAGGTTCTGTTTTATCTGACTATTTTGGGGGGGGGTCTCTGATATCTGATCCTTCTTAAGTTAACGCCTCCCAGAGATTTTTACATCCATTCTAGCATGAGCTCATATTTTACTCCTAAAGTGAATCTCTAAAAGCTTGATCCATTTCTCTGTTGCTATGTTCAATGTTCAAGTTTTTCCAATTTGGAAAAAATCCTCAAGACAACTTTTCAGAGCTTTAAAAATAAAATTCCCTCCCAAATGGTTTTCACCCATCCCTTTTTTGTTTAGTTTTTTCTGCTTGTGTGTCATATATTTCACCCTTTAACATGATTTACATGATAAAATTTCCGTTTTCTATGTGGAGAAAATGTTTCATCTAATCCGCGCTAGTCACAAAACAGGAAACTGTGGTAACAACTGTGTAACTCCCCGTCTACTACTGCATCCTGGATAAACGTATTTGATTGTTTTTGTATTACTGACTAACTACAAGAAGGCCAGATCATTTTCACTGATGTTTCATTTCACCAGTTTAACCACTACATAACAGAGCCATCAGCTGGGATATCATGTTGTCTGACACGTCTAACAGCGAGTTAACAATCCTGTTCTCTTCTTTCTCTCTTTCTCTTGTGCTGTTTCACCAACCTGACCACGGTCTATTCGCTCTCTTTGGCATGTTGTTCTCTGAAGGAGAGGAGCTCTTGGGGACAGAAGGGGCCAGGTACATGAAGATGGATGACATGAAAGACCATGATGACGATTTCCTCTCCCCCAAGAAATCACTGGAGTACGAGAGAGGGCTGGGCACAGCGTAAGGGGGGCTGGTGGGGGAAGCAGGGGAGAGAGCCAAGATAGTAGTCTTAAACTAATAGGTGGATGGATCATTGGGGTTGCGCCATAGACACACACACACACACATTAAACACCAGGATGCACACTTGGGAGGAGATGCAAATAAATGTCTTAAATCTGACTTTTATTTTTCTTTTTTCCTGCAACAGAAATTACTCGCCAGCCATTCCAAGGATCCCTCGTGTCTCTCCAGAGCCTGTTATCCTGAGAGAACATGAGATAGATCAGGTACTGTACAAAGCAGTATCACTGAGATACTATGGTAAGAAAGATTATTCACAAGCAGAAAATAGTCAAGGCAATGATCAATCTTCCCTAGAGTGGACGTCCCAGCATATTCAACCCAAGGTCAGACTGTGCCATGCTCACAGAAAGTGCAAAAAAAAATCCAAGAGCTAAATCTCAGAAAAGACTAAACAAGTATAACTTGTCTGAAGAAAGAAAAATGGCAGTATGGATTAGCTATGTTGAGTTGCATCTGAACACACCCAGGTTGAGATGTTTGGCCATAAAGCAACGTGAAAACCAACCACAGCATTTCAGCACGAACACCTCATGCCAACAGTCAAGCGCAGTCGTGTAAGGGTGATGATTTGGGATTGCTTTGCAACCACAGTACCTTAGTTTATGCACCTGCATAAAGTTCTGTGAAAACTTTCTTTTTCTCATATTGTATAAAGCAAATTTTATAAAATGTATATATAAAACCTAAAATAAATGAACTTTATTTCTATAGCAGTTTCAAAAGTGTCTCATCGCTAAAGCAACTCAGTGTCTTTCATTGTCCATTAATTGATGGTTTAAATATGAAATTTCCAGTTTGCACTACAAAATTTGCTTGAAGGTCTCTCGTCCAGTAGGTGCTTGTAACTGTGAAGCTTCCATCTTCTTTTAATGATCACATGATATGGTTTACATCTCAGAAAAAATATCAAAAAGCTACAAGTGAACTCTGAGTTAAAGTCAAGCAGCTGTTGGTTAATTAACATTTTTAGCTACACTTTTATTTTTCATATGCCGTGTAGTAAAGCATACAATACATATAAAACTGTAACTGTAATGCTTATATATCTCATATCATGAGTGTCCTCTGGGATTTTTTTCACACACAAAAAACTTTAAGGATTAAGTGAACAATGAGTTGTATGAGAAAAATAACTTTCAGAGCTAAATCATATTATGAGCCATAATGATTATATACACACGAAAAAACATTTATTTTTAAAATGAGTAAACACAGTTTTGATTTCTTAAATGTAAAAAAAATGCAACCTTTGAATGTATGATAAATGATAAATGTGGATTTTGCTTTTAGACAAAATGTCTTTTCAACATTCACTGTAAAACTAGAATCTTAATAATGACTACAAGCACAGGTTTTCAGCACCCATCATGTTCCTTCCCATATACTGTCTTATAAACATGACCATGTAAGTTTTTGGTTATTTAAATCATTTGTTTTGAACATTATTTGAGAATGTCATAAGGAGTTTTCTATTTTTCTGTTGTAGCAACACACTCCACTTCCACTGCCCAAAGAATACGATGAGGACTCACTGATTCCCAGCAGCCCAGCGACTGAGACATCAGACAATGTCAGCCCAGTCGCCAGTCCCATACACACAGGGTCAGCACAGCAAGCGCAAGAAGAAGAGCATTTATTTCACTTCATCTCTTCCTACTGTCTGATCCAAAAATTGTCACAATTGTTGCCCAAATAACAGGTTCCTGGTCAGTTTTATGGTGGACGCTCGTGGCGGTTCAATGCGAGGCAGCAGGCATAATGGTCTGCGTGTCATCATACCTCCACGGACGTGTGCTGCACCCACCCGCATTACCTGCCGCCTGGTGAAGCCGCAGAAGCTGACCAGCCCCCCTCCACTGGTGGAGGGAGAGGGGCTGGCCAGCAGAATCATTTCCCTGGGTCCAGCTGGGATGCAGTTTCTGGGGTAAGGAAGAATCAGATTTTTTTTTTAACCTCGTCTAGATAGAAAAGAAACACCAATATTATCAGTCAGTTTGTTTCTGCATTTTTAATTAAGTTTTTTTTTCATTGTTTTATTTATTGCTAGCAAGGGATTTTCTGTACTCATGTAATTTTGTATGTATGGCAGACCGGTGATTGTGGAGATCCCCCACTTTGCTGCTCTGGGTCGTGGTGACCGGGAGTTGGTAGTGCTGAGGAGCGAGAATGGCTCAGTCTGGAAAGAACACCGCAATCGTTATGGGGATGAGGTGCTAGAAACAATCCTCAACGGGATGGATGAGGGTAAGAGGTTAAAGGTGCCATATCTGATCTCAGACTGACACTGGCTTAGGCCACTATGTAATATTGTTAAATAAATGCAACCGTTTCTTCTCCTCCCAGATTTAGAAAGTCAAGAAGAACTCGTAAAGAAGCGAATCCGCCGCATCATCTCTACCGACTTCCCCCTTTACTTTGCCGTTGTGTCACGAGTGCAGCAAGAAAGTGACCTGATTGGTCCAGAAGGAGGTTCCTTGACAAGTAAACTAGTGCCGATGGTCCAGGCCACGTTTCCTGAGACAGCAGTCACCAAACGAGTGCGTCTGGGGCTGCAGGTGAGATGGGACGAAGTGGAGAAGGAAGGAGAGGAGAGACAGAATCGTTAATGCCTGTGTTGCATGTTGGATTTACTTTGATTGTGGAATGGTGTAATCATATCAGCATTTGTGCCAAGTTTCCTTCATTTCCTTTTCTCTTCTTGGCTATTTTGCTTTTTTCTTTTTTGGAGGAGGACCTTTTTGACTTATATTTCACACATTGCATGCACTTAGCACCTTTGTATAACAGTGGACTGCTTCCTTAGTATATATTTTATTATTTCTATTGACTTCAGTTATGTCTTTCTCGCCAATGTGTTCATGTCACTGACCATAAGCGCTGTACTTAGTATTTTACACACAATTGAGATATCTAAGAAATAAGTCCACATAAGTTTAGATGTATTTTTCAAGTTGTTTTAGTATGTTTACTGTCTAAAAAATTGGCAAAAGGCCTTTTTTTTTCTAGAAGAACATAAGAGGAAATCATTTTTAGCACCACACTCTGTAATGCAGTATTTTTTTTTAAAGACAAAATACAGGAAACAGGACTGCATGTCCCCAACAAATCAAAGAGTTGCATACCACTGCTCTGGAATCTTAACTGTAAGACTAAAATATGAACGTCTGGTAATGTGATCTTCTAAATATGGTTAAAATACAGATTAAATTATCTCAAAAAACAACAATTCAGCCATCAGTCATACGATTATATTTATTTTGGTCAACTTTCTGCCTTCCTGATTTTTCAGTGTGGATGTATTTGTTTCTCAGGTTTGCTTACCTGGGCTTCTTTGGGTTTTGTTTGCATGTGATTTTATTTTGACTGCTTAAATATGCCAACTGCTGCTGTTTCTTTTGCAGCATGCTCTTTTTTTCTGCCAAGTTTTCGTTCCAGTTCAAGACTGATTGCATTAATTCCTAATTCAGAATCTTCTTTCCATACATACAGTAGGTCAGCAGCTTAAGGATTTTTATTATCAGACAGAAATGGGTGAATTATGTTTCAGTAAATCCAAAAGAAAAGCGGACCTTCTACTACTGTTTCGGGGAAACAGTTGTTTTTTTAGACACATGAATGAAGTTATTCTTAGCTCAATAAGTCTCGTAAACTAATGTGCTAATAGTGAATGTAACTGAATGCAAGTGAAATAGACATTGTCATAATATACAGTATTTTCTTATATACTTATATTTTAACTACTTCATATATTTAGGAATATATCTGTTTAGTTAAAATGTTGTAGTAATCATGTCATAAATGGCTTTGTGAAAAACCACAGTGCCTTTTAATTTGATATCCCTTCTGTATTAATGATTGTAAAAGCTTCTTGTTAACACTGTTAACACTGTTACATTTTGCAATAAAAAAAATACTTATGAAGTCACGCAACCAGTTTGTGTTACTATTTGTTTTTCAAATGTATCTTTCTGCTTTGAAGTCTTTTATTCACTGTGGCCTTATCTCTCTCTCTCTCTCTTTCTCCTCATCTTTAATTCCTCCCCATTTGGTTGTCCTCTCTCTTATTCACTTCCGTTGCCCCGTCACCCATCTACAATCAACTCGTTATACCTGCTATCCTTATCTTTTTTTATTATTCCTTCTTCATATTGCCTTTTTTTCCTTTTTCTTTTTTTAATTTCCCTTTTTCTACCGCATCATCAAACCCGTGCCCCTGTTGCATACCCCCTCCTGCCATCTTTGACTTCCACCCTCAGGCTCAGCCAGTTCCAGATGAGCTGGTTGCAAAGCTGCTCGGTAACCAAGCAAACTTTAGCCCTGTAGTCACTGTGGAGCCGCGGCGGCGCAAGTTTCACCGACCCATCGGCCTACGTATACCCTTGCCTCCGTCTTGGAGGGAGAGCCCTCGAGACTCTGGGGAGGGTGACACCACCAGTCTGCGTCTTCTCTGCTCTGTCATAGGTACTGCATGCCACAGCTGTGATGTGGGTGTTTGTGTGAGCAGTTTCCTTCCAAAGTAAAGAAAGTGTATTGTAAGAAAGTGCATATTGTGTATGCAGGAAAACTGTTTAGAAAGAGGTTCCTGTCAGGCTTGGTTAAAGTACTTGATTTAAGATGTTTTTTGTGTTATTAAAACTCTGCCATCAATTGAGTTTATGACTGGTGATCACTCAGCGTGCTGTCTCTCCATGTGACTCCCAGGTGGTACAGCCCCAGCTCAGTGGGAGGACATTACTGGCACTACTAAGCTTATGTATGCTAATGATTGTGCCAGTTTCACAACCAATGTTTCAGCACGGTAAGGCAGCATATAGAGGCCAAATATATATAACATCATAACAAATAAATAAAATGATTATTCTAAATCTAAATCCCATCTGCAACCATTGCAGCAAGCGGCTTGGCTGTGATTATAAAGAGGCAAAGACCAGATGCATGAGCAGCATTGCGATTGAATGCGATTGTTTTCTCCCAGATTCTGGCTCGCAGACTGTCCTCGGACAGCCGAGGCCGTGTCCTTCGCCAACCTGCTCTACCGGGAGCTATCGGCCGTCCCCTACATGGCCAAGTTTGTGGTCTTTGCAAAAATGAATGAGCTGCGTGAGGGCCGTCTGCGCTGCTACTGCATGACTGATGACAAGATGGATAAAACTCTGGAGCAACATGAGAACTTCACAGAGGTGGCTCGCAGCAGAGACATAGAGGTCAGTTCGGGGACAAGGACAGCACTCCATACTCTTGGTCAAATGATGCACAAACAGTTAAAACCTTAGGACACAGGGCACTCAAGATCTTGGGCCATGCTGTGCTTATTTACATTACAGTTAATGTCTCTATCATTACAGGTTATGGAGGGGATGCCGCTTCACCTGGAGTGTTCAGGGAATCTTGTACCTGTGAGGAAGGCCACCCAGCAGCCTCGCTGCTTTAGCTTCCAGGCCTTCAGAGACAATCGACTTCCTGTCTCCGTTAAGGTGTTACCTTTCGACTTGTCTTCAGTTATATATTCTTTATTGATTTGCTACTCCATAAGGTCTGTCTTTGCTTGTGTATCTGTCATAATGTCTTTGCTTTCACCTCTGCATCCAAGGTGAGGGACAGCAGTAAAGAGCCCACTGGATTTTTGTCTTTCCTACGCAAATCCACTAAGTACGAGGACAGCCAGCATGTGCTCTGCAACCTCAACATCACTATGCCTCCATGTATCAAGGTGAAGATCTAGAAGAGGTCTGCAATGTATTTATTCAAATTTCTCTACAGATTTCTGACTGCAGCGCTCTTTTGTTGCCACTGACAGATTATTGGGAGTGAAGACCGAAG
The DNA here is from genome assembly GCA_015106715.1 of Bujurquina vittata. Taxonomy (NCBI): domain Eukaryota; kingdom Metazoa; phylum Chordata; class Actinopteri; order Cichliformes; family Cichlidae; genus Bujurquina; species Bujurquina vittata. The sequence goes on along the minus strand of VUQK01038777.1, from coordinate 17,280 downwards.
GCGAACTCTGACCCCACTGGCTTTAAGAGAAAGATACAGCGCACTAAATGAGCCCGCTATGGGTATGAGTCTCTCACTCTTGTAGATAACTACAACTGTCTACCTTCTTGGTGATAAATATATAATACATAATGATAGCTTCATTATGTATTATCATACCACTTAATTTCCAGCCTACCTAGAATCAATGAGCGTCTCAGCTTTATATTCCTGTTTTCTGCAGCATCACTGACTGCTATGGAAAGGACAGAGCTGAAGATGGCTGTAATAGCAGAACAGTTGGGACTGAGCTGGGCTGGTGAGTGAATCTGTTTTATGTGCGGTAAACCATCCATGTTTATCTTGTGTCTGACAAGTTTGCTAGCATGCTGCTGATTAAACAAAGTTAACACATGGTGCCCAGCCAATGAAACTAATTATTTTCTCTGCCAAGAGCCGTAGCTGTGCTTTTTTTTTTTTTACAGAGACTGTTCCTTCGCTTCTGTGTATGCCTCATCAGCATGACTCATATGCTAAATTATATAAATATTTCCCCTGCTTTCTTGAGCTTCCCTCTGTCATTTTCTAAACAGAGTTGGCACGTGAGCTTCAGCTCAGCGTAGACGACATTAACAAGATTCGTGTGGAGAATCCAAACTCGCTGCTGGAGCAGAGCTCTGCACTGCTCAACCTGTGGGCCACTCGTGAGGGCAAGAGGGCAAAGAGTCAGTAAATCAGAATTTGCTGCAGAAATCTGCCTTTTTCAGTCCACTCAGAGTTTATCTTCTTCTTTTTTCCATGCATGCTTGTGACTCTTTTTGTGCGTCACTGCAGTGGAGAGCTTGTACACAGCTCTGAAGAGCATTGACCGCATGGACATCATCAACATGTTGGAGGGCCAGCCCCCTCAGCCTGTGAGACAAGGCTCCCGTGATCTCAACAGACGTCGACACAACGAGCGAGACCATCTGTCCCCTGGTATAACCAATGGTAAGCTCCCTCCACAGATCCCATGATGCAGCCTCTTCTCATTCCGGTTTCACCTTGATCTCCAGCCACTTTTCCAATAAACTTGCATCCTCTTTTCCTAAAATCCCCAGAAGGCAAAGTCAAGTTTGTTTCCCTCTAAATCGCTGTGTTGTCCCCACGTCCTTCTTATTTATTCCATGTGATGCTCTTGTGTATTAAAGCTGCCTCAAACCTTTGCAGGAGTTTTCCTCAGCAACACACAGAGGGACTCAGGACACTCCTACTGTAAGAAGAGTAATGTAGGCATACAGTGAAGCACATAGAAAACCATCATTAAATGGTATACCGAGGGATATAATGGTGTATTGGTTCAGTTATTCCACATAGAGATAAAGAAAATATTATCCTGATATGAATCGTTATAGATTTCTCAACTCATTTTGAATTACCAGTCATTTTATGCATCATAAAAATGTTCTATAAAATGTACTGCCATTTAGCATGATATATTCTCTCTAAAAACACCTTGTCATACATGACGAGTCTACGTAGATCATAAGTAAAGCCTTGCACATTTGGCCTTCTTACCAACTGTCAGACCTCAGTCTTTTACTCCTTTTCCTCATGGTTTCATTCACACGTGCATACCCTACATCTTATTGATTCCATTTTCACCTCTGGACTGAGTTCCCCTTCTTCCTGGACTGGCTCCTCCTCTCTGTCTCGAGCGCAGATGATGAGTTAGTCAGACAGGTGACAGGTCCTCCTCGTGAAAACTGGAGCAATAATCAGAGATGTAACAATGCATACGGATGTGACCATGACCATTAAAGCGTGGAAAGGGAGACGTTCAGATCACAGCTGCAGTGAATCTGATAACTTTGTATCTGTCTCTTGTGTCTGTCTTTCTGGCTACTTACCTCCCAAAGCTTGTTCCTGCTTTGACTTGGTGGATTTAAAAAGCTGGGTATTGTTTCATTTACTTATTTCACAGTGTTAAAAAAAAAGAATTGAGAGGTTTATGATTTACAGATCCAGCTTGTAGTACGTTCTAAAGGCACAATAACCAGGTGATACACCCACGTGACTCTTTAGATCATAAATAAAATAAGTCAATAAATAAAAGTTAAACTAGAAAAGAAAGAATAAGCATTTAAAATATTGTGGTGAAAAGTGAAGGACAAAATGCATGTATTTATTTTTATTTTTACTTATTTCCCAAAAGTTAGATGAAAAGAGAATGTCTCCTATCTGTTAAATATAAAGTCACAATTAGCTTACCTGAACGGAGACAGGAGACAGGGAGAAGCAGCTCGGAATCCTGGTTCTACATTTGGCCAGGTAACCTCAGTAAAACCACAGCTTATCCCTATAAACTTTAAATAAGGTTTAAAAAACTTTTTGATGTCCAGTCAGAGCCAAGCTAACAGTTCCCCTCTGTTTTCTTATATTTATGCTAAGCTATGGTAACCAGCTGCACAGAAAGCACAGAAAGGAAATTAGTTAAGGTCAGGTCCAGGCCCCTAGAGAACAAAAGCCAATTTCTATTCAGCAAAGTAGTATTTTGCAGAAAATTCCCTCTATTTTCTCAAAACTGTCACATCAGGTTTCCTTCAGTGTTCTAGTGTAAGCAAGCAAAGGTTTGTTCAAACTAGACTCCAGGTTCCAAAATAAAACACATACTCAATCATGATAGTGTAAGACCTCTTCCTTTAGACCTCTGAAATGGGTCTAAACTCTGTCTGCCTGTGTCTGCATGGGAAGTAGTTTGGGTCTTTAGAGTTAGTGTTGGTGCCCCGAATGTGCTTTTGGGAGCCCTGTTTTCATTCCCTGTGAATCTGTCCCTCTCTTTGTTTTTCTCTGGTCATCTGCAGCCTAGCCGCCCCACTCTTCCTCCTTCTCACTCCTCTCCGAACTCTGACCTCATGTTGACCTCTGACCCACATCTTTAGCTTTTTTTTTTGCGACAAGTGCATTTTCTTTTTTCCTTTTTTTTTCTCCCGACTCTTGAAATCCCCACCTTTTTAAGTGTCCACTCTGTGACAGATACCCCTCACACAGACTGTGTACTCAGCACCCACTGGGAGGGGAGAGGTGACCCTCACTCTCTCTCACTGTTTCTGTCTGTGTTCATCACCTGTTTTATATTCCTCTTTCTCTCTTGCTGCTCCTTCTGTTTCCCACTCTATCCTTTTCCTCTTTTCCCATCCCTTCTTTCCCTGCTCTCCTGCATGTCAGCATGTGCACAAAACTTTGCTCATCGCTCATCTCCTTTGTGTTTGCACGGAGACACTGGGATGAGGGGCAGCTCTGACATTGGCCTGTTGGAGATGAAGCTTCAAATGCTGCATCAGTGCCTAATGCTGCCTGACAAACAGACATGTGTCTTTGCATGGCATGTATACTGAGAATGACTACAGTCTGTCTCTGTTACTCCTCAATGATCTTTTTAAAGGGGGGATACAAAAAGGCCACTGACCTTTTTTGTAAACTGTGTCTGCTGCTCATGTATGAATGCTGTGTTTGTTTTGTGTGTCGCTGATTCTACGTAAACTGTGTCCATCTTGTTTTGTGCAACTATGTGTCTTTAATGTCTTTGTGAGTGATCATCAGTTTGAAATTGTTCTGCTCCTTTTTCTAAATGTGCTAATTGATTAATGTGAACTTAAAAGCCAATCTATATGTGTGTGTGCGTGTGTGTTTGTGTGTGTGTGGTTTTGTGTGTGTGTGTGTCGTGTGAGCGTCTTTATCTGTGTTCTAAATGTTGTGTGGCTTCCATATACATGTGTGCCCAGTTTATGGGCAAAAAAGGGTATCTTTTCTTTATTTGTATTTTTCTGTTTCTGTACTGTCAGTAAGCCATCACAGACACATTTTTCACATTTCACACTTTTCATTATTTCAGCTTTTCTCTCCAAATCTCTTTCCTTTCCTGTTATTTGAAAACCTATTTCCACATCATTCAAAACATCACTCAAAGTGGATTGTGGCACAACATATATAGCCTCATCTTATTTTAGGCTTTTGCTTAAAATTCGGATGCATACGGCAAAGAACTAATAAAACTGGTTCAGTTTGCACTGGTAAACTCTGTGTTACGGTAGCAGCTCATTTTGAATTGTTTTTCACTGGATTTTAATCCTAAAATAATTAAAGCCGTAACTGCATTTTCTGCAGGCAATCAGATATATATTTAAAGAGTAAAGTTACATAAATAGGTTAAAAAAATATAGAAATTTAAGCCCCTGTAAAACATAAACTCCTTAAAGCAGATGCCCTAGTATCTTGTGGGACTTAAATAAACACCAAAGGATTGTTTGGATCTTGTACAGTAGCAGAGGAATGCTATAAAATTCATTACCAATGAACATTAAAAGTCTCCAGTTTATAGCTGGTTCACATCTGGTTTTGACTTTGTGTTTTAGCACAAATCTTCATAAGTCAGAGCATTAAACTAAATGTC
>VUQK01038777.1:0-12849 GCA_015106715.1 Bujurquina vittata | reverse complement strand
ATTAAACTAAATGTCTGAATTCTAACTGTAGATCACTGACAGCAGTTTAGAGAGTGAAAAAGAAAGTGGGTCAAGGGGTCTGTTTTGTGGCTTAGTGTCTCAAATATCCTCTGCACTCTCAGCAGTAGCCTACTGCCAGCCATGAATCAAGTTACAGCTTGTGCTCTGCAGTTTTCTTACCTCTGTACAGTATACAGTACACACAGTCCCCCCCGCCCACTCTGAAATATTCATATGAACAAACATTAAGGGGAATGATTTCCTCTTCTTCCTGTTATCTTTGTGCTGCATACGGATAATATGTCCTTTAGCATTCAGTCAGACTGCTACTCACGTTTTACTTTACCTACATTGCCAGTAATCCAAATCTTTACATAATCTATTTACTGTAAAACATGCTAATGTAGTATAACCAGTTTACAGGACATTTTATTATTGCAGAGTAGTCGTAGTTGTAGTATTCATCTGGATTTTCTTTCCTTTTTAGCATATCACATAAAGTGAGTATCTAAATATTTAAAAAAAAAGAAAAAACTCACTGCTTGCTGGGATATTGTACTCAGTTGTGCCAGATCTGGTTTCACAAGAAAGACAAAAAATTCTGTCAAGGGATGTTCCAAAAACAGCTGTAGGAGTGACCTGAGTCCACAGCTCATTACTAACATGCACTTGAAACACTAATTCCATTTTTTGTTTGAGGCAGCAACATTGTGGCTTTCCCAGCAGAAGAAAATTGAAGTCTTTTGTAATTTGGTTGCATAAATTTAAACAATACTACTATGTTTTATCTTCATATAGCTATGTTATATTGAATGTATTATAAAAATGGTATGTGTCACTGAGAGAGCAAGCAGCTGTGTGAAGTGACCATGTGCGTGTGTGTGTGTGTGTGTGTGTGGGTGGGTTTGCGTGTATGCGAGAAACTGCGATTGCCTGCGAGCATGCTATGCCGCCTGACAACAGTATTTACCTGCCTGTTTCTGAGTGGGTTTGAATGCATGCATATATGAGTGTGAGTGTATGTGGGTGTTGGTGTGAGACAGAGTGTGTGTGTGTCCCTGCTGGACAGGTGTCAATAATCCCTCTCCGTCTCCCTGCAGGTGGCAGCCAGCAGAGCAGCATCAGTCACTGCTGGGTTGGAACCTCAGTCTCAGCCTACCGGTTCAGCTGGCTGTGTCTGCTGCTGCTACCGCTGCTGCTCTGCTGCTGTCAGCGCTGGCTGATTGAGCTTGACAGCCCCTCTTCTAAAAGCTGCCCTTGCTCTCATGACCTTAGCTCCTTGCACCTTTACACTAGCTCCTATTGTCTTGGCCCTCCCCTCTCTCCATCCCCACTCCTTTCCCATTTGTCCCTTCAGCCTCCTCTACTCCTCCCCTAAATGCCCAGCTACTGGGCAGGGGAACTAACCCCCCTCCCAGGGTACTGATGCTGTGGGGGGTGAGGTGGGGAGCGAGGCGGGGGGGCTGGGTGTCAGTGTGCCTCTCTCTGTCTCGCTCCAGGTTATGGGCTCCCGCAGGAAGAGCTTCTTTCACCAGCCTCCATGCAGTACAGCCTGCCCTCCCCGCTGGGTGCTGACCCTTACTGGCAGGAGGTCTCCAGTCTGGACTGTGCACCTATTGCCACTACAGAAGAAGACACACTGATGGAGATGTCTGATGTGCAGGTGTGGCCTTCAGGCAACAGCCCTTCCTTGGTGCCTGTGGAGGACTCCTCGCTGGAGTGCAGTAATGCTGATGATTCAGAAGGTCTGCTGGGGCTGCCGTATGGAAGTCTAGGTCGGCCGGCCAGTCAGGCCAGCGCTGCCAGCGGAGGGGGTGGGGTGCTGAGTGGCTCCATTGAGCTGCCGGAAGACGATTCAGAGATGGGTGTTGACTCGCTCAGCACCACCACGCCAGCCTCGCTTGGGGGTACCATCGCTGGGATCAATCTTAACGGGCTGAACAATGGTCAGGGGTCAGAGGCAAGTTCGGAGGCATCAGCCATCACAAGTACAACTGGTGGTGATGCAGCTGGAGGAGGAGGTGGAGGAGGCGGGACAGGCTCAGAGGAAGGGCTTTCTCTTGTTGCAGGGCAGCAAAGGGTGTATGCTCGGTTGAGTGAGTCAACTGGTCTGAGCAGTGCTGCAGATCGGAATGGAGACAGGTGAGTCAGACCTCTGTATGCCTCTGAGTTAGTGTAAAGTCACATAACTACCACATGAGTGTGAAAATTCTGTGATGAGGAGGTGATCAAGGGAGTTATAAACCTGTTTCACTTTGCTGTTAGTAAACATTTACAGTGAACTACCTCCTAATTGATCCATTGATCTCCTTTCAGATCAAGTAATGGGGGAAACGGTGGCGGTGGAGGATCTTTCCTTTCCTACCTGCAGGAACAGACAGGGCCCGGGTGGATCCCTGTCACTGATCCTACTCAGGCATGGGTGGGCAATCAGTCTAAACCCAGGCAGACCGTGGAGAGCGTGATGTCATCAGTGCGCAACGCTGTGGATGGTGACCCATCCCGTATGTCCCAGGAGGCTTTGCTTCAGCCTGTGAGGGACATGGGGCACTCTGAGATCTTACGGGGCCACTTCAGAGGTACCCAACCATTTGAGAAGGGTTTGGGCTTTCCACACAGGGTACCAGAGTTGAGGGCTTGGGATGACATCCGCCTGAAAGGCCAGGTGAGCATGATAAACTACTTGCGCAATTTTAGAGGGGGAAAAGGGGGTAGGATTACTCCTTTTACAAACTGGCAAACATTTCAGACTGGACCAAATTAGTGAACTGACCAACAAAAATTGTATCATGTATTTATCAAGCACATTTTGTGGTGTAAACAAAAAAGATAAAACAGCCCAACAGCTCCAGCAGAGGTAAACTTGTCAGAAACGGTGCAATACAGCATATATATCTATATATACAGCATACAGCAATGTTATGTGGACAAGCGGTTGTTTTCATACTTCCTCTTCTTCAAGTCGCATGTTAGAGCCTTAGATATCATTTAAATCAACAATATATTATGCAGATCCTAGGCTCATACAGCAAACGTAAACACACACACACACCCAAGAACACACACAGGGGTCTTAAGCCTAATTTGGGCACAAACCGCGTGCCCAGCCAAATTTAGAAAGCTGTCTCACTCGTCCACTTCCGTTACTTGATCCCCACCCCAGTGATTCCCACATGTTAACTTTCTGGCATAACACAGACACATCACACTGTCCAGGACAAGCTCAGCTGTGAAACTGTGAGAGAACAAAAATAGAGCCTTTCAGAGCCTTTATGGGCTTCATACCTCTTGTGGATCAAAAATGATACCTAAAAAGCACATTTGGCTTAATTTGGAGGCCACATAACTGTGGCTACATATGATTGTTTTGGAAGAAATGTGTCATCTAGGCTTTGTGGAATATTCTGTAGTTAGAGCAGCATATATGTGCGGGACGTTTCTTAGTCTTCTTACCACAGCACACAGAGCTGCTCTGGAGTAGCTGGAAGTATTTAAAGCTCACAGATCACATGGCGAGAAAGTGAGAGAGGTGGGCATAGAAGCCTCCCAAGATTGCTTTTGGTTGGATGTGGTGTCTTTGACTGGGTACTCCTGACCTGGGAAGGAGTGGGAAGGAGAAAGAAAGGAGACGTGGGGAAAAGGGCCCACGGCCCCAGCAAATGGAAGACAGAAATAAAATGAAAAAACTACACCAGTTTGACTGAACCAGTGACAAAAGGCTGAGGGCTGCAGCTGTTAGATTCTCCCTTAGCTAAGAGACGTGTGGGAAGCCAGAGTCGCCAACAGCTAAGGGACTGAAGCTGCAGTCGTGCATTGTTCTGTACCAACTGTGCTGATTTACTGGGGATCAAAGAAGGGCAATGTGGGCCCTGGTTACCGAACTCCTCTTCAGCTTCGTGCTGCTGGCCTTCCTGGTGATCAGCTGTCAGAATGTCCTCCACATAGCCAGTGGCTCAGTGCGATCAGTGCTCACCTACATACACACTCAGCTGGACCACGAGCTTGGTGAAATCGAGGGAGTAGCTGACGAAGAGGAGAATGTCACCACCAGAGTCGTCCGCCGTAGAGTCATTCTTAAGGTACAACAAAGAGAGGTGCACAAATTTGAAGAAAGGCTTTTACTGGCAGGTCAGCGGTAAAGAAAGGAAAGAGCAGGAAGGAAATATTGTTGGTGAACTCTTGCAGGATGCAATGTATTTAAGAAACGTTAAAAGTGATATAGGATAGATATGTGGTAAGTTATTTGACTGGTTTTATTGCAATGGGAAAGTGCAAAATAGGGCAACAATGTAGACACAAGTAATTGTGGCATATGTGTTGCGTAATAAAAAAGCAGATTGAATCCATACAATGACAGGATTTACCTAATGCTTTTTTTAAATGAAAATATCAAATAACTGTGAGAATGTGGTTAAATATATCTTCTGCTGTTACAGATACACTGTAAATAGATTGTCTTCAGCTCAACAAGTTTGGACCCTAGTTCTATAAAAAGTTCACATTGGCTCTGTGGGATTTTCTTTCTACTGTATCGCACACCCCCTCTCTTCAATCCATTACTTATTCTGTTAAGTACTCTGAAATTCAAAGATTTAGTGATTTATAACATAATTCAAATTATGTACAAAGCACATAAAAGAAAAGCACTTAATATCCAGAAGCTTTTTAAAATGAAGGATAATAAATATAATTTAGAGGAAATTGTGTTTTTGAAAAACTCAAAGTTAGGACCAATATAACATGTTATTATGTCATTATGTATCTGACAAAATCTAAATGTGTAGCACACTGAAACCATTTTAAAAACTATATACAAATTATACAGTTATTACAGTATTGTGATAAATATTTAGTGTGAGGATGCTATAGATATGAAGAGTTCATTTATAGGTGGATTTGACATGAATGGTCGATTCTTTCCTTCTTTTCCTCTTTTGTTGCAATTTTGAGTAAATCAGAGGTTAAAGATATGGTTGATTTAATTGCTAATTGTTGGATCACGGGGAGGTGTTACATAAGCTGTAGCTTCAACCTACACCCTTTCAGTTTGTCATTTGATTTCTTTTTTATCATTTATTTTCTAGTGACATAAATGAACCGAATAAAGACGGCGATACATTTTGGAGTTTTATTTAGGCCTCCACAGCGCCCAGCTTCAGGAATTTCTTTCAACTTATAAATAGCTCTGCAGACATGCTGTCGATTATAGAGGCTATAACTGTATTGTCATGAACTTTGTGAATTGTAAATATAAGTGATAAGATCCCCACTGGTAGATTTAAAATGGGGGAGCTCTTTTTTTTTATATCCCCTGCTGAATTTGCAAGTTTGCTTACTTGCAACAAAAAAAAAAAATCTAATTTTTATGGTAGTTTCACTTTAATGTGAGAGACAGAAGCGCCATCAAAAATCTAGAATAAACACATTACATAAAAGTAATAAATTGATTTGCGTGTCATTGAGTGAAGTAAGTATTTGATCCCCTACAACACTAGCCAGCATTCTGTCTTCCACAGATTTGCTGTGTGTTCATGTGGCAGAGATATATAGATACAGATGCTCCTTATCTCAACTTATGTGTGTAAAGCACACCAGTCCACATCCATCCATTTCTTTCATTCCAACCTCTTCCAACAAGACCAAAGAGCTGTCAAAGGACACCAGAGACTGTAGACCTGCACGAGGCTGAATGGGCTTCAAGACCATCAGCAAGAGGCCTCGTAAGAAGGTAACAACAGTTGGTGCAGTTATTCATAAATAGAAAATGACCATGCATCGCCATCCATCTTGCATCATGGGGTGAGAATGTTCATGAGAAAGGTGTTGGATCTGCTCAAAATGAAATGGGAGGACGCTGGGACCACAGTCGCCAAGAACACCATTGGTGACACACTACTTTGTAATGAACTGAAATCTTGCTGCGCCCACAAGATCCCCCTGCTCAAGATGGCACATCTACTACATCACACGTACAGGCTCTTCTTAGGTTTGCCAGTGACCATCTAAATGATACAGAGAAGGCTTGGGATAAAGTGCTGTGATCAGCTGAAACCAAAATCAAGCTCTTATTTCTTATTTCACTCATTGACATGCAAATCAACTTTTATGTAATGTGTTTTTTTCTGGAGTTTTGGCTGATATCCTGTCTCTCCATTATAGCGAAACAACCATAAAAATTAAAGACTGTTCATTTCTTTGTAAGTGAGCAAGCTTACAAATTCAGCTGGGGATCAAATAATTATTTCCCGCACTCACAAGCAACCTCACCTATCTGCGGCTCATCTGATTATCTCTGCAAACAGTGCTGCAGTGATGGCTATTTTAATCTGCTTTACGCCCACAATTAAAGATGTTCATGGTTATAGAAATACTTTTTCCTGTCCACAGGGTGATGAGGTTGAAGATCTTCCCGGGGAGCAAGTAAGCGAGGAACAGTTCACCGATGAACATGGAAACATTGTCACAAAAAAGGTCAGCCATTTAAACTGTATTCTTAAACGGGAATATCTCTGTTTTCACATTGTTCTTATTTTAGCATTACTTGACATCTCCCCCACAGAATGATTATTACACTAATAATCATGACAAAGTTGTTCATCGCACATGACATTTCACTATAGACACATTTTATTTTCAGCGATGTCGTCACATTTCACCAATCCAGTCATTTTCACTGCCTTACCCACACTCTGCTCTGCCAACTCTCTCTCACCCTTCTGTCTGCGGCTGTGTACATGTGTGCATGTGATAGATTGTGCGCAAGGTTGTGCGCAGAGGGAAGGGATCAGGTGAGGAGGGGTTTCAGGAGGTGAGCGTGGAAGGTTCTCTGCTGGACGCCAACGAGCTGGACGCTGATGCTGAGCAGTTCATGAGCTACGCCGTCTTGGGTCGGGACAGCAGCAAGGTGGGCTTCTGATCTGCAGGCAGCTCTCTCTGTCTCACCTGGAGCTTCCATAATTGGCTTGGGTGTGCAGCGTGCCTGCAAAGCCTAAATGGACTGAATTTGATCACATGACCCACATGATGAGGCCCTGATTGATTTAAATCCATGTAGTATCAGCGGTCTGTGCTGCAGTAAGTTTCATCTCGCAGGCATTTAAGGTATTTACTGATGGTTCTTGTGCACCTTAATCTGCATAAGCATAAGTTTGTTTGGGATCTTATAATTTAAATAAAGGTTAACACTTTTTTTTATCAGGTGTCAGGCCTAAATCACAACAGAAGACAGAGGGACATGTGTTTGATTAATTGCCTGATTGCTGTTTTCTCGTAACATTAATCTCCATCCAAATATTTCTCTCTCATGCTGATCTTCTGCATTAGAGAAAACAAATGAATCCACTCTGCTCCAATGCTGTAATTGATTTTTTAAGAGGTTCACAGTCTAAAAGTTAAGAAAGATTTTGTTATTTTGATGAGCTCTAAACCACACCTGCAGTTCTTTTTCTTGCACATTAATGACTGAATGAACTGATGGTGGTTTCTGGCACTGTTTTTTTCTCCCCATCCATTATCTCACTGAGTAACTGAGTAAAGTGTGTCGTCCTTTAACTGTGAATGTGCACCTTAATCGCTCAAACCAAAAAGAGTTTGGGGCAAATCCTAATTTCATTGAATAGATTTGAGTTCAATACAGCAGATACAATAACTATCTTGGCTGTTCTGATTGTGTGAAATTTCCTGAAACCTGTTTATTATGTGGCCCAACCCCATCATCCACTTTTTAAAAAACTTCTATGCAGATATTATCTGACATTACTCTGAACCACCACCTGGCTTTCCAACTGCCACCATCACTTCTGTCTTTGCTTGACTGTCTATACATTATTTCTTCATTTTTCCCTCTTTTTTCTCCTTTGTCCCCCACATTTCTGTTTCGTTTCCTGTCTGTGTGTTTGTATGCCCTCGTTTTTTTCATGCGGCGCTGTTTGCCTCGTCTGTGGCGTTGTTTCTCTGCCTCTGTCCCTTTCTCCTTTGTTTTACCCTCCCTTACTAATATTACCTCAACCTCTTGTTCTGCTACTGTCATCCAACGTATTCTCAATCCTTGTACTTCTTCTGCGGTCAACCCCCTTCCCCCCCGATGTAGCCCGATACTGTGGATGTGAAGAAAGGTGCTCAGATAGTGAAATGTGCCAGTCTGCGGAGAGTTAAGCAGTGAGGCAGACTGAGTGCTGCGTCCCCGCAGGTAGGGGACTGACCCACAGTGCTCCCTCTGCCCTGTGGACTAAACCATTTAATCCAGTCTGTCTGGATTAAATGCATCTGAATGTACATGTAATTCAATAATTACTAATGATATGATATATGGTGTGATGCTGGTGCAGCAAAATTACACTTAAATCTTTTGTTTAGTTAATAGTTAAAATACAAATAACACACATGAAAAGGAAAAGGGTACAGCTGTTATTATTTTTTGTGTTCATTAGTAGAAAAAAGTACCGGTATTGCCAGGAAAATTCTAAATGCTTGAAAAAAAAAAGGATTTGCTAATTCTTCCCTAATGTCTATTCTGTCTAATTGAATTTGGATCATTTTAATTCCAGGTGATAATACGCTAACCGGATACTTTTTTTAGATACACTGTGCTTGTACCAGGTTGGACCCTTTTTGCCTTCAGAACTTCCTTAATTATTCATGGCAAAGTTTCAAAACGGTGCTGGAGACATTCCTCTGAGATTTTGGTCCATGTTGACTTGCTAGCATCACACAGTTGCTGCAGATTTGTCTGCTGCCCATCCATGATGTGAATCTCAAGCTCCACTACATCCCAAAAGTGCTCTATTTGACTGAGATCTGGTGATTGTGGATCGCAGTCCAATAGAGGACCTTAGAGCATGAATTGAGTTTTGTTGCCATCAGCCATCAGAAGATTAGTAGATTGTGGTCATAAAGAGAAGAACATGGTCAGCAATCCTCAGGTGGACTGTGGCATATAAATGCTGCTCAGCTGGTACTAAAGCATCCAAAGTGTGCCAAGAAAATATCCTCCACACCATTAGACAACCACCAGCCTGATCCCTTGATACAAGGCAGGATGGATCCATGCTTTCATGGAGCTTGCCCCAAATTCTAATCCTACCATCCAAATCCCACAGCACAAATCAAGACTCATTAGACCACGCAACATTTTTCCAATCATCTATGATCCAGTTTTTTGAGCTTGTGTGAACTGTATCATCAGTTTTCTGTCATTAGTTGGCAGGAATGGCACCCAGTGTGGTCTTCTGCTGCGGTAGTCCACCTGCTTAGGGGTTCGGCATGCTGTGTGCTCAGAGATGCTGTTTGCATACCTTGGTTGCTCCAAGTGGTTATTTGTTGTGTTACTGTTGCCTTTCAATCAGCTTGAAGCAGTCTGGCCATTCTCCCGTGACCTCTGACATCAACAAGGCATTTTCATGCAGAGAGCTGCCAATCACTGGATAGTTTCTCTTTTTCAGACCATTCTCTGTAAACCCTAGAGATGGTTGTGTGTGAAAATCTCAGCAGATCAGCAGTTTCTGAAATACTCAGACAAGCTTGTCTGGCACCAACAACCATACCACGTTCAAAGTCACTTAAATCGCTTTCCCATTCGGATGCTCAGTTTGAACTTCAGCAGATCATATTGATCGTGTCTACAAACCTAAATGGTTTGAGTTGCTGCCGTATGATCAGATACTTGCACAAAGAAGAAGTTAAACAGGTGTACCTAATGAAGTGACCGGTGGATGTAGTGTAACACATATTTTTAGAACCTGACTCTTAATAATCCAGTAATGTTTTTGTCTCTTGGTTTGTTTTTCAAGCAACACAAAAGGTTTTACTGCTTGAATAAACAATAGAAATTGCCTTCTGAAAAGCGCCTGGCCACATTTACATCAGAGTATGAAGTAATATTTGTGAAAAATTCAAATCTAGTAGACAGTTTTTTCTAATGACTTCTGAAGCACAAATTTCATTTCATACATTGGCTGCAAAGAGACTGTTAATGTTGCAATACGGCAACCTATTGTACATGCGCTTATTTAATTTTATCCTGCATGTTGTGACATAATATAAAAAAGCTGGCACAATGTGCACTCAGCACAAAACCAGAGAGAGACTGTAAAATGTCAGCGCCGAAGGTCAAAACTGTAAGGCCACCTGTCTGGAGAATTGGAGCTCCTGTGTGTGTGTGTGTGTGTGTGTGTGTGTGTGTGCGTGCGTGCGTGCGTGCATGTATGTGAGTCTTGCCCTCTTTAACATAACATTCCTGAGATTACTGTTATTTCCAGTGGCTCATTCCTGTTGCCGTCCATTTATGCTTAAATCTGTCTGTGAAACTAATGTGTTATTGAGTGTTTTGAGTGCTATGAGGAAAATCTGAAGGGAACTTCAAAATTTCAGCCATTGTAAAGGTGTTATATAGCAGTATGCAAATCCAGAAGTCAAAAACACTCACATTTGCACTGACTTGTTGCTTTCTGCATGCCACCTGTGTTGCATACGATGAATGTGAGGCTTGTTAATGGTGCAATTCTCTCTCTCTGCAGAGTTCTCCGCAAGATTCAACCCCTTCACCAAAACCATCCTACATGAACACATGACCAGCAGCAGCTGACAGGAAGAAGACCTCACATCAAAAGGCAAACAGATGGAAATGAACAGCTACAGACACCAACTCAATGACAACCACAGTGGCTATGGCGACTATCAGCACGCACCAGAAGAAAAAGGATACAGATTTTCTTGTAGTTTTTATTACCTTTTTTTTTTTTTAAAGAAACGGTGGGGGAAAAAAATCTACTAGTACGCTAAAAGCATGATTTCTTATAAAACAAAAACCAAACACAGACAAAAAACAAATCCAAAAAAAAAGAAAGAAAGAAACTAGCAACCAAAACGTGCTTCCTGTATCTGTATCAGCATGAGTGACTGCTGCCGCATGGCCTGTCTTTAACTACAAATACTGAGGGAATGCAGGGGCGGGTTAAAGGGTGGGGCGGGATGGGGAGGCGACACTGCTTAATGGGACAGGCATGCAATGTAGGCTACCACTAGCCCATTTTTTAACCCAATGGTTAAGAGTTTAACTCAAGAAAAAGAGAGACTAAAATGCTCAGAATTACGTCATCTCTAGGCAACAGGCATTCCCTCCTCCTCCATGCCGCACTCTCCCAGCACCACAAACTAGTTTCAAACCTGGCCAAGTGCTCTCTAAGTCCAGTAAAGCTACAATTATCACCCAAGGATATCAGTGTTGTACATAATATTGTATGCACTAAAATGCTCTACGTGACTGTGTGTTACGTGTGTTGTTTCTGTTATTAGATCCCTATGCGATGCAACTGATGCTGCTGTTTCAGGTACATATGAAATTTCTTCCCTGTTTTTCTTGTTTGGTACATTTGGTCAGAATCTATATATTATTCTCTATATCTTGAGATCTTTGTGGGTAGAAGATCATACAAAATGTCGAGTCGCTCTGCCTGTTTTAAACCATTGGATTTACGTGTGTCTGGATGTTTCTTTGTGATTTTCACGCGCTTTCATCGTTTGTTTTTGACAAGTCAGACTGTAGAATGAAGACATACTGTAAGTCATTTACTGTACCGTGGGGATTTTGAGCTTTGGGAGGCGGGTTTGCTGCAGAAACTTGCCTCGCCAAACTTTGTTCAAAGTGGCTTGCCTTGTGGAGAGGAAGGTAAAGAGATATACAAGTGAAAAACTGTCACAAGAGATTAACCTACTCTACCATCCTACTCCTCTGCCTTTTTCTGGTCCCCACTGTGCTGTATCCTCGTGAGGTTTGTGTTAATGTCTGTCTGAGCTAAAATCCCAATACCTCTCTTTATCACCCAACCGCCATCTCTCATCCCCTAGCCTCTGCAGTCAGCCTCTCAGAGTAGATGTAGCAGTCCTGTCCACCTTCAGCAGGAGGGCGGGATCCAACTTCAGCTCGTACAGTAGCTGTGTCTGTTTGACCTCATCGTGCAGCATATGACACCACCACACGAGGTGTACTTACAGACCATCTCACCACCACCAGAAGATGTCACTTGATGAGGGTAAAGTAGCTGAAACGGAATCATGTAGCACTAGTTTTACTGGATGAAGTGATGTGTTTAGGGTCGAGGACGTGTTGAGCTTCGATGTTTGTCTCCTTGGCAGTTCTTTAGTGTGTAGCAAAGACAGTCACCAATCACTGTGATGAGAAACTGTAATACTGACCCGTAACTGTGAGCCTGACCCGTCCAGAAGCATGTCTCTTGTTCAGCTCCTTTCTTCGGTCTTCTTGTCACGATTTTCTGTCCTAACTGTACTTCAGAAGAAGAAGCAATAACTGCTTACAAAAGGAAAGGAGTCTTTGTGTGTGAGTGTGTTCGAGTGACAAAGGAGGGAGGATTTTAGGATCATAGTTTGTGTTGTTCCTGATCTTTCAGCTTTACTCTACTTCTCACTTTACTCAGAAATGATGTCAGCACATTAGCGTCCCCCACTTTATCCCTTTGCCTCTCTAGAAAAGAAAACTTTAAGTATATTGGTATGACTTCATACCAGCCATCCCATCTGCAAAGTGCCCGGTGTTTGTTTTTGTTACTCATCTGGGAATGTAGGTGTGTTCAGACAGTTTTTAAACCTTAATAACATTCATATGCACCTTGAAAGAAATCCTGTTGTTTGCGCACGCACACGTGTGTGTGTGTGTGTGTGTGTGTGCGTGTGTGTGTGTGTGTGTGTGTGTGTGTGTGTGTGTGTGCGTGTGTGTGTGTGTGTGTGTGTGTGTGTGTGTGTGTGTGTGTGTGTGTGTGATTTTAATATCACATATTCAGTCCTAGATATTGGGACATGTTAAAGTTGTGATAATATCACAGGAAGTAATACTGA
>VUQK01038776.1:31786-65945 GCA_015106715.1 Bujurquina vittata | reverse complement strand
ATATATATAAATTTTTCTTACTGCAGTTTGTTTTTTTAGCACTTTATGGGATAATATTGTAATATTTAAGGCAACTGTAAAAGTACAGGAGGGAAGGAGGGTATTTAAAGCAGCAGAACTGACACATCATTGAGGTAGCAAAGAAGGAAGAGAAGAAATGGCATGGGCAATCTGAAGTAATACAGAGGAATAATGTAATGCCATAAATACTAAAAACTGTCAACTTGCACAAAAATATTTGCACTTCTCTGATGATTGTGAAGTTGACTTTACACCAGTTGTTCAGTTTAAAAAAGAGGAGTTAGTAAACATATAGAGACACGTTTACTATAACATAGGTCTTTGGTTGGCCCCCTTACTGGTAAGAAAGAAACCACAAGAGCGGCACAGGAAGTATGCAGAAATCAGACAATGTACGTTCTTTAGGGTCTGAATCAGTTCACGACTACACAACATACTTCCCCCTACACATTTATGAAATCACACGTCTTTGGTTGATGGCCTTATGGGCACATAGAAACCGCAACACTGACAAAAAGTATAGCGACATCATGCAAGGTGAGCTCTTTATGATTATAAACATGCCAACTATAGCACTGTGCCTTGTCTAAACATGGTACCTGATGCTAATTAATGGTTTGCAAGCCACTGCCAGTGTTTGGATATAAAATGAAGTGCAGACCCAGCAATAACACAAGTGGTCTCGAGCTAAAGTTCACTTTATGCCTGCAGCTGTTGTTGCAGGTTTGTGAATCAAAAACATTTCCTACATGTGGTCCAGACAACGCACAAATCAAAATCCTGGGTTATTCTGAGATGGCCTGAAAGGAAGAAGGTAGTCGCAGGGATGTTTCCAGATAAGTAGATTGAGTGATGAGTGAGGTTTAGCTCCACTTTACACCTGCAGGAACTCTGGAGACTCGGGAATGGTGTCTGAAAGTAAAGAGAGTGCATGTCTGTGAGAGCACAGAAATCATACGAGGTATCAGCCCACACACGCACATTTCATGTTTTTCTGGGGGATTTTTTTTGCTGATATATGGAAAATTAGATATGCGGGAGTTCGAACATGCAAATTTGAACTTCCTGCCCAAAACATAACAGATCTTTTCAAAAGTCAAATGAAAGTGGGTTTTTTTTCCTTCCAAAAACTCCTACCTCTCAGCATACTACAGACATGCATGTAGACTAATTACTTCCACAGAATTACTTGTTTTTCTGGAAACGCATAAAAAAGCAGAACCACAAGTCCTTGGGTTTGAGTTGCGACATGCTGACGATAACAGGGAAGTGCTGCTTGTCAAATTCCGCAAAGCTGAAGGTCAGCAAGCTGGCAAATATGAATAGCAAAGCTGAAGTCTGGCCTAGATTCATGTAACATGAGACCTCAGGAGAAGCTGCGTATTTCTGCCTAACATCTGTGGACCACTGAAGGAAATGAGCTCTGGTGGGGAAAAATCCTCCTTGACAAATGTAAAAGATATTGTTTTTTATGTTTGTCGAGGAGGAGACTTTTTGATGGTTTTAGCAATAAGTTTAACATTCCTTGCAGAGGGGATTACACCAAGCAATGGAAAGGGCTTTCCCACAATTCTCTTTGATCGTAGTGGCCAGAACTGCAGCATATTTCAGGGATTTCAGGGTAGGATGCCACAGTTTTACCTTACATTTATGTTTCTCATTTCTGTTTGAGCCTTGTGTGTTACTTAAGGCTGCACTGTGTATTCAGTAAGCTGCTCCTTGCCCTCTTCCTATGCACATCTTAAACCATGCCATAAGGAAATGGGGCAATCCGGCTCAGTATGCCTGGAATGTCTGCACAGGTGTCCTAGGAATTGTTGGAAAAACACTAAGGACTGAACCCCTTAACCGTAGCTAATGTTTCAATATTATTTCAAGTCAGAAGGAACAACTGAAGGCGCCATTATTCTTAAATAAGAGTGTTTATGGGTGGAGAATGACTTGTGAGTAGAATTCAGAAGAGGATGACACGAGGCGGTGGTTTCACTTGTGTGTGCGGGGGGGTTCCATGCACAATATATTTTCTTAGTCATGCAAGACTAAGCCCAGCTGTTGTTTGGAGTGTGCAGTTTTGCACTAGAAATAGATGAGCATCTTTCCGCCAAATGCAGGATGTTTCAGCAAAAGCACACAAAAGAACAAGTGGTTCTCCTTTCATTGCATCAGTCTTTTACCAAACTGCGTGCACATTTTGATGTAAGGTGCTTGCAAAACCCTGGGCTTGTGCAATAAGACAGTGACACGCGTAATGTTCAAGAACCGAACGTCAAAAAAAAGGTGAACAATCTGAGGTGTAGTCAATCAACATGTAGTTTAGAAGCTAACAGCAGATGTAACACACACTCACTCTGAAAGGCCACGTGTACCTCTAAAAGTGAGATGGAAGCCAGTGGAAGGTCCCTTATGACAACCCCCCCAGTCTTAGCTTGAATATTGTATGTGTACAAGTTGTTGCCAAACTGATCTTTTGGGATGGGGTCGTCCTACCTTCTGCTGGGAAGAACACGTCCCCATGAGCCGGAGGAGAAAAGGGTGTTCCCGGTTCAGACAACAGGTGGCGACCTGTCTCAGAGGACTGCCTGGTCATGATCTGAGAAACAGTACGGGTCTTTGTCTCTGGCGATCCACCGAGAAACACTGGGTTCTCGTGGCCCTGAGTCTCACTGAACACACACGAACAGACGCAGAAGAAAGAGAAGCATGATTACAAATAAGAAACTTTCAATATGACCCAGTAAACTGTTTCAAAACTCTTGAGACATGTAGGAGTTTCATGTTTGTCACATGTGATTTATCAAGGGCTGTTATTAAATGCTACGCCAAAACGATTAGCAGTAGGATTTGCATACCTGATGTATAATTTTCAAAGTAAAAAAAAAATATGTGAAGCGTATAAAATCCCTTTAGGAATTTAAAGTTTAGCAGAGGTTTAATTCAGTCTAGCTATTGTGTCACAAATGCTGTGGCCTCTGTGTACACAGTCTTATTATTCTTAAGAGCAGCTGTGTTTTGAGACCAGCTGCCTGTGGGAAACCTTACCTGTCCATCTTCACCAGCTCCTGTCCACCTGCAAGAGAGGAAACAGGAAATGGGCCATTGTAAATGAATTGAAAGAAAGCGGAACACTACAAAAAGAGCATGAATGTGCTTCCTACTGTGTAAAATACAGTTAATCGAGCTCACTGACAGGAAACATGTGTCAGAACAAACATTATGGGAAGCCCAGTGTGAGAGACTTGTGTGGCTCAAAGCATGTAGATGGAAATAAAGAGCGTGTGCGTCTGTGTGGGTATGCTGTGTGGGTATGTGCATCTGTGTGTGCGTGTGCTCATGCACATCGGTAATACATACGTCTTCTTGACGGGGAATTCTCCCTCTGTTTGTACACGAGCACCAGAATAAGAGGCAGGCAGAGCAGAGCCACGACGCAGGCTGTTATAGCCAAGGCCACTGGCACAGTGCCTGGGGAAGCGGCAGAGAGAACGAGTTAAATAATATCATGAAACAACTGGGCAGACATTTATTGGTTATGAAGGCTTGAAGAAGGTTTCATAATGTACCTCCAGCTGGTGTGGGATCCCAGACAGAACAATTTTGAGTTCCATTTCTCCCTGGAAAGAGATAAATAGATTGCGTCTCACTTGTGTCAAAATGCAACACTGGTTAAATCAAGATTCACTGCTCAGCACATGCACAACACCACATAGACTAGTTGAAGCTAGATAGCCTTGTTGTCCCTGGCTGCTTGCGAAGCATGTTGATTAGTTGCATTTCTTCCATTTACCAAACACAAACGTACTGCACGCTGACACCCAAACACACTTACGTGGTGTGACCTGAAGAACAACATGGTTGTAGGATCTCTGCACAACGTGACCATGTTTATGATCCACCTTTACATCTAGGATCACACAGCAGTAGCGACCCTGGTCTGAAGGTCTCACGTTCTGTAGAGTCATCCAGTGGTCGTGCTCCGTTTGTCCAAAATGCACTCCTGGTGGCAAAGTGTGGTTGCGGTGCGAATAATTCCGCGGGCCTTTCCCTGGTGTACAGTGATGGTCACTTTGGGACGTGAAAAGCCAAGTGCTCTTCACAAGATCATTGGCGTTTATCAAGGTACCTTTCTGGGCACACACCATTTTAGCAGTTGCACCTTCAGGACAGGTGTAGTACAGGTGGGGGGGAGAAGCAACCATAGTGTAGTGGGAGTGGTGCATCTCACTTTTGGCTAGAGAAAAGACAAAAATGGAAGAATGTAGGTAACACGGGTAACAAACACTTCAGTTTAAGGATGCTAACGTTAGGGTGTCGCTACTGAAAGAGATGGGACAGTGAAACTGTCTTTTAATAGAATCTCACCAACAAAGACAAAAGCAACTGATGCAAATGAGACCATAAAGTGCAAAGATTGATGACCTTTTAGCCCCTTTACTTTTGGCACTCATTACTCAGTATTCATGGGTTAGATTACTCCATATTTATGCATTTTATTAATGCTTATTTGATATCATTTTACATTATATTCATCATTCTTTTGTCATCTTGTACAGCCATTATTTAGCTTTATGATCTGCTTCTTTAGCTACTCGAGTAAAATATCTTGTGATATAGTTTGGGAAAAGTGCTCGGGTGAAAAAACAAATCATTATTCAAATTATTTTGTCTCAAAAACCCCTGTAAAACTCAAAAGTACTCAAAACCACGCGTTAGTTCTTGTTGCTTCTACAGTAGGTGTCTCCCAGCACCGTATTTTGCCATGATCAGATCATGCAAATTCCCTGTAGTTATCTGCTACAGATGACAGAAATTAAAAAAAGCAGGAAAGAAGGAAGTAAAAATGAGTCACAGGGGGTTTGGCTGCTGCTTTTTCCAGAGTACAAACTGGATGAAATGTCACATATAAAAGTTAAAAGAGCAAAGGATAAAACCCTATATAGGCATTTCAATAATAATAGTTTGAGCTACTCAAAATTAATATAGAAAATAAATGACAGGTCTGTTGAAATTGCTTGCATATTAAAGTTTTGCTGAGCTCATGCCAGGTTTAGTGAGTCATTACACAAGTAACCACAGTGAAGGCAGTAATTTTATCACCTGCCAAACTCAACATGGACTTAAAGCTGAAGTCCAACCACTCCTGCGGCCTGTTTTTGCAGGCTTCCTGGGTTTTTATACACAGTTTTTTCCTATTTTCTACATTTAAACTGTGGTTAAAAGCCATGCATAGTTTGCTGGTTTGAACAAATGCACTAACGTCCTGGGGGAGTTAAATATCTCATTCCTCTTTGTGAGCTACACAAATGTATGCAGGCACGTCTCTCTGGCATCTCTTCAACTATTAAAATGGGGACCGTGTAGAAATGGCACTGTTTATTGATGTTCTATTTATCAAATTTAAATGTCATGTTTGCTGTATGTTATTGTTACATAGCAGCTGTTATGAAACCGCTGTTTCATTCTCAAAAGCATGCTCACTCTCAGAGCTCATCTGCACGTACCTTTCTATGTACATTCAGGAAACTAGCTACACAGCTGTGAGGCCGTACTCTACATATTGCATAAACCTGACTCTCTCTCTCTCTCTCACTCGGTCTTCAGCCACATCCTGTTGTGAATTCTTCAGTGTTGCAGCAAAATGCATGAATAGATAAACATAAAATGTGTGCTTTGAGTGATTATTGCATTGCAAAAACACGACAGAATAAAGAGATCCTCGGGCTAAGCAGTGTGACGCCACTCTCTAAATGGAGACACAACATAAACTGGCAAATACAGTCAGACGATAAACGTGTAAAACACTCATTCTGGTGCAATAATGTCAGGAAGGCTGCGTGCACGTACGTGTGGGTGGACTGCAGAGATAGAAGAGCATGCCCATATGTGTGAACCTTTTATAGTGACACCATGAAAAGATTTTTCAGTAAGTGTGTGTGTGTGTGTTTGACATGGGGTGGGGTTTGTCAGAAAATTTGAGGAGTGGACTTCCTTCCTGAGTTCCAGCCTGTGGAAACTTTCCCACTCCTCCTTTCTTGCTCTTTATTACATAAAACCAAGTTTGAGAGGCTTCAGCTGTTGCTGAGTGATTCTTTGTGGGGTGAAAACCTCGAGCAGGTTGCACCTCTGCCCACAGTGACAGGAATTGTAGCACCAGAGATGCCTGTCTCTGCTGATTAAATCTCTCTATTCGCTTGTTCAGCATTAATCTGCAAATTAAGAGCTGTGACTAAACTGTGTAAAATGCCCGTCATTATTATGTATCTCACAAAGTGACAGCTCTGTTTTTGCTTTCCTACAGTGTAAGACAATATATTAGCCAATTTACAGATTTCTATACACAATGGCTTGACTATACAATTTAAAATCTGAAAATTATCTGCGGTCAACCAACAAAAATGGTTGCTAATCTTTGTGTTTGCACAGATTCGCTGTGACCTGCTCTCTCTTAGACAGACACTGCTTCATTTAAAGTCTTTCCACGCTGATTAGTAAAAAAATACGATACACTCTTGATCAAAAATATCTCAAATAAAGAAAGAAATTTCAAAGCCCCATTTTATATTTATATATCTTTTTACGTTATTACTTCATCTTAATGTTTTATTTACATTACCAAACTAAGTAAGTTTTGGGGGAATCACTGAAAACACACACGTTTGAACTTTTAGGCTCTAGTTAAAAGTTTCAAGTTGTCATATCGAAACTTTTGGTTTCAATATGACAAGAACGTATTTAACTATATTTACTGGATGTTTTTGTGCACTGGCACTGCTGCTTTGCTGAAAGGAGACGACGCACCAAGCAAACAAGCTGAGACTAACTCAGCTGACTTAACTACAACTGAGCAGTTGGTCCCCTTTCACCCTTCATGAGCTGGCATACAGTATTTGTTTGTACAGTATGTGTGCATCCTGTGTGTGTGTGTGTGTGTGTGTGTGTGTCAGTCGCACAATGTTAGGTCCATGCCATGATTCCGTATTCGGGGCTCTGCACTAACCATTGTGTGTTAGGAAAAGCAATAGGAAGACATGGGAAGGTGATTAAAGTTTCACCCCTTCCCACTGCCTTCCTAGTGGAACAATAGGAGGGGAAGCCCTTCTCGTCTCCTGTTTCACACCCACCCTACCTTCCTCCCTCCCTGGCTACATTTTGACAGCTCTTAATTTACAGAAGTGAAGCATATCTAAGGAGAGAGTACAGAGAGCATTTCTTGTAAATATAGCTAAACGTTAACTAAGCTAATAATGTGCACATTCTCACTGACAGTTCTGTGATCTGTAAATGGGCTTTTGGAGGAAATGAATATGGGTTCCTTGAGCACTTTTTTAGATGCCGAGTGGGTGGCGTTTGCAGTATCAGCACTACCTGAGCTGTCTTGATGTGGTTTCCAAACCAGCAAGCTATGCCATGTGTCTGGTACAGTCAGGATTTCTTTTTCTTTTCTTTTATACGACAGACATGTTTTTGGCTCATTTGTACATATAGGTTTCCTCCTCTGATCTCTATTCTCAAGATCCTGATAGCCCCCTCAAGGGCCCAGAAACAGGCCCTCCTTTGTATTAAGGCAGAATGCCACCCGTTTAGGACATGTTGCCACTGACAGCTTTCTTTCGTTCAGACGTGGAGTGTACTCCGTGTTAATTAAACATAAATACTGCCAAAATTCTCCCAAGTTTGATGATTTGGAAAAACCTGCAGTGAGAGTATGTGATAATACCTCATGGTACAGAACCTGCAGAAAAACCTGATGTTCTCAACCTGCATACTGACTCCACCCTTTTCACACCTACTGCAATGGTAATGATTATCCAGCCCATTAAAGGGTGTTAATGAAACCAGCAGGTGATTAGCTCCTCTCCAGAGTTTCACTTGAAGATCCTGGCATGAAATGGCAAACAGATGCACCTTTTTAGCAACAGGAAGGCTTTTAAAAATGGTATTCACACTCTTAACCTGTCACAAAAGGAAGTGGTTATGGGTTACAGCTGCAGGTCAACGTTCAGAGATTTACATTTTCTTAAAATTATTTAATGTGATTTTTGTTGCTTTGTGAACTAATTTGTGACAACATTTACCAAATTACACGTGCGCTAGTTAATCCGTCTTCCTCTTCTGTTTCTTGGCATTATAAATAGTGTATAAAATGGTTGTGCAATGCCAGTTTTGTAAGCATGTTTTACGACATAACTGCAAGACTACTTTACAAATGAAAGTGAACTCTCATTAGAAAGTAGACGTGGGCCCTTTTCCCCTTTCAAAATGATAAAAGTACAGTTATTGCATCATTTAAAAAAAAAACAAAACTAACATCATTATTGTAAACTAGCTTCCTCTCTTTACTTTAACTTTACCTTCCTGTTTTGGTTTTTTTCCCCTTTCTTATACTGCTTCTGGTGCAGTTAAATGCCCGAATATCTCAGGTCACATCAGGTTCAAGTTGATGTTGCTGCGATTAAAAGCAGAGTCAAGGCTCCATCAGCAGTGGTCACTGCTGCATCCTTGGGCTGTTCAGAGAAACACCCTCGAGAGAGAAAGCCCCTTCCCAGCAGTATCAAGGCCACTGGCCTCGGTGATTCATGTCATGATTTCACTACAAATGTACAACCCTTTAAAAATCCAATGACCAGAAATGCTTCAAAACAAAGAGGGGCCTCCCCCCCTCCTCCAACATCTTCACATTATTACTGCACATGTGAAGATTTACCCGTTTAGCACATGAGAGCAAACATGACACCACCCCTGCCGCAACATGAGGGGGAAGGAGGCCGAGACAGAGTGAGGCAGCCGCATTTATTGCACATAACTGCCTGTTTTTGACTCACTGGTTGGAAAACAGGCACTGATTATTGCTCTGTTTGGTTCCAGTTATATTTTATGGTGAAGACACCCACTGTTGGCAGTGGCACAAGCAGCTGTTTTCGACATAGACTGAAAGGAAGGAAATGTCCAAGTGAGGAAGACACAACAGAAGTGAGAGGAGGCAACTGCAGCGCTTAATCCTGAGAGATCTCGGTTTCAGTGCGCTGCAATGAAACAATTCAGAAACGTATACAATGGTGTATGTGAGTCTTGGTTTAATATCCAAATACCAACAAACAAGTGTTCTAAAATGCTTTGAATGATATGGAGTTAAAGCCATGAAGTTTAGGCAAAACATTAAATTTGCCTTTGGGTGAGCTTATCTAAATCCTAAAGGCGAAAAGTGATAACCTCTCTGAGTTTTAAGGCCCGTTTGAAGTGAAGCACCCAGGGGCCCCAGAGGGAACAGCTGCATCTCTTCTCCAGCGTCAGTTGCCTAAAACTAAAGGGCAATAGCAAAGTTTTATATGAAATAATAATAATAATAGAATAATAATAATAGTAATAAATAAGTCTGCATATGATTACAGCTCTAAGCTGAATTCCCAAGAAATTCCAATAAACCGACAGAGTGGGCTGATTAAGCGGATAAATTACTGCACGTCTTGCTCTTGCATTGCGCATGACGCACGTATCCGAGGAAGTGTGTTCCTCTCATGCTCTCGGATCAGCACTTTGCTGAGTTTCTGCTGGTGATTCTTTTCGTGTTCGTTACATTTGGTTTGTAGGGTTTTTTTTTTTGGGCGCATTTCTGGACTCGTCCGTCTGAGAGCGGCCGAGTTTAAGGCGGATTTCCACCCCACTGGGCTACGTCACATTGGCGGGGGGTTAAACAGCTCCACGCCAGATGTTCGGTCTGAAAACAGCAACAAACCAACTCTGTAAAAGTTTAATCGAGGCGTGTGCGTCACAAGAATAATGACGGGCTTACAGTATAGCTGTGTTGGGGTATATGGGGAGGGGAGACGCGCCGACCAGAAACAAAAAACTATATTAATTCGATTAAACAACATAATATTACAGAGGCTTTAGATCAGATCGCTCTCACACAGCTGTCATGTTTTTCCATCTCGAAGCCTTCTGCCCCCCGGAGTGTGTGACAGGCACCTTGCGTGGTAAAAACGCGTCCCCATTTATGATCCAAACAATCAATTGTCACTCAGTAAAACGCAACACGTTCACGCACGCCCGGAGGAGCCAGTTAAGCGAGTCTTTAAAAGGATGGACGTGAGAGAGATTTGTTTGTGCTTACCTCCAGCTATGTAAAGCAAGAACAGCCAAAATGCAGACTTCCTTCCCCAAACTGATGTCCGACGGAGTAAGACCCATTCCATGGCTGTCCGGATATAAAGACAAAAATGTTTCAGTGTGAACTGTATCTACAAGCAGCCGCTGTTGAACTCTTTTCCCATTCAGTCTAAACCTAGGCAACTTGTCTCAACTTTAGTCCGAAACACACAGGGAGGTTTGCAGCCCCTCGTCTCTCCAACTTGAGCCTTCTGAGTTGTGCAGCGTAAAAACAGCGTGACGGTGGCTTCCCTCCTCCTGAGGGAGGGGCGCAAACGCCCTCAGTGTGTGCCCCTCCCTCTCAGTACTGGATTACTGAGGCCCATGTTGCTAAAGATTTTTAGCCTAAACTTCTCTCTGTTTGTATAAGTATGTATAAAACATATCAGACTGATATTGGTGAGGTTTGAAGCTGTTTTGGTGACGCAAAGGGGTGCGTACATAATTTTAGGCAAGTAGTTGTGTTTTTGTGGCTAATCCTATGTCACTTTTTTTTTTAAGTTGAATTTTTCTTTTGTTAGAAGCTGCAGGCTTCTATATCTGCATACAGTGATGGCACCAAGATATTGTTGCCTTATCTGCTGCTTACTGATCACCGTTTATCAACTTGCCAGAAATGCATTTCACACAGTAATTAGCAAATTTCCATCAAGACACACAGGCTGACTCCAAACCACTGACCGCTCAGCTGTGATGCTAATCTGCTACGTGTGTTGAGTGTGTTGCAAAAAACTGTTGTGACACTATTTCTTAATTACCCTAAGCATCTTTTTTTCTGCATTATGTTTTGTTAGCAAAGGTTTTCAATCTGGTGCACATCAAGACAATCCACAGAGATGTCTGTGAGAGGCCAATATTGGCCAGAAATAGCTGCTGCGCCTGGTGATACTTATGTACAATAACTTCAGTGGGATCTTTACTTGTATTTAAGTGAGTATAGAAATATCTGTGCCAGAGTCTACACTCCAAAAGTCACGGAATGTAAATCAGATTATATTCTGCTATGCTCGCAGCCTTAAGGGCCGGGTCTGTTGCTCCTTCTTCTCACTGCACTGGTTGGGGAACTGGCAGGTTAAACTGGTGGAGCAGGAATTCACTTGACCTTTATTCCCTGTAGTGATACCTTTAGTACCTCTCATGTCAGGATCTTTCCTGATGTTTCATGTTTATGCTTTTTTTCCCCACAATATGACAAGGAACAGGTTCAGGGCGGTTTTTATGCCTCACTTACTGACACAATTTCAGTTTTAGTTCTCAAAAGGTATTTTTTCAGCAAACTATGCTCCTATTTTTTTGTCCTGCTCGCTCGCATTAAATCAACCTTGAATATCACATGTCACAAATTATCATCACAAATGTTTTCTCTTCTTAGATTCCTGCTTTGTGGTTGATCTTTGCACTTCAATATGATCATAAAGGATTATAGATTCTTTCATCTGTGATGACAAATAAAGTATGAACTCATATTATGATGCTCTTGTAGGCCTGGTTGCCACAAGTGAATCACTTGTTGTCAGTAGCATAAATAAAATAACCATAAACAGTGGATGCAGCTGCAAATGCTTTTACATGCCTCTTTGTGTGTAATGCAGACCTCAACCACCATCTATGTTCGCATTGTGGATGAGAACGATAATGCCCCGGTGTTCCGTAACATGGACTACGTCACAGAGCTGAACGAGGGGCCGAAGACGGTGGGTGTCACCATTGCCACGGTAACAGCGGTTGACCCAGACGAGGGTCTGAATGGCACCTTGCGCTATGCCATCGCTTCAGGCAACCTGATGGAGACTTTTAACATCAACAATGTCACGGTGAGACACGAAAGCTGCCATGCTGAAGAGTGTTAAGCAGCATTGGAAAAAGCTGACCCTTTGTTAATGCTGTGTGTTTATAGGGGATAATTACCGCTGTGAAGGAGCTGGACTTTGAGATCAGCAAAGGACATTATTCACTAGTGGTCACTGCTACAGACCAGTGTCCAATACCTGCTCTCCGCCTGACATCTAGCACAACAGTAATGGCAAAATACAGCCAACATGCCTTCTGCATTTTATCGAGGATCACGTTTGTCTGTCTACCAGCTGTCATTTGATGAGTATGCTAATTCTCTCTCCGCCTCAGGTGCTGGTGACTGTCCTGGATGTGAATGATGTGACACCCACTTTTCCCAGAGCCTATGAGGGACCCTTTGAGGTGACGGAAGGTCAGCCAGGACCTCGGGTGTGGACTCTCAGAGCGAGCGACGAAGACTCTGGGGACAACGGCAAAGTGGAGTACATTATCACCGGTGGAGATTTCCAGAGTTTGTATCTTCTGCAGTGACAGTAAACTATTTTGAAATCCTTTACACACAGCTAGAAATGTCTCTGAGAACATCGTAACTGGTGTGAACGGCAACACCTTGTAACCCTTCCTGGAAGCGTCTCCAAATGTCCTTGCAACATTGTAATGCGAACATTAAGTAACCAGTTCTTTGATTAACCCAAACGTTGAAATTGCAGCCTTTTCACAACCGAGGCAGGACATGTTAGGGAGGTTCCCACTGTTCTGCGAAGGTCTGGGACATTCTTCACCTTTAGAGAACCTTTAGGGTCCATTGCGTAAGGAGCCTCGAAATTCCCCCTTCTGCACTGATATGCATCTCCACACTCTTACATGTGTTTCTCTGTCAGATGAGTTCGTGGTTTCCCCAGTGGACGGTGAGCTTCGGGTGAGGAAGGATGTAGAGCTCGACAGAGAGACCACTGCCTTCTATAACATCACAGTCACAGCAAGAGATCTGGGAAAACCGTCTCGTAACAGCTCGGTGGGCCGCACTTTCACACACAAGCAGTCACACACTCTGACCTGTTTAGCAGTCAGGTTATTGTTAGCTTTACTGCTGCATTGTTAGTTGGCTTCTATATACACTAAGCACATGTAGTAGACTCTATATATCACCTAAAATGTTCACAAATCATACCACTGTCACAAACTTTACTACTGCACTAAATTGATTGGCTCTTATTCGTTTCAGGTGGTGGTTGGGGTTTATGTCCTTGATATCAATGATAATGACCCAGTCCTCCTTAACCTGCCTTACAACACAAGCGTGAGTGAAGGCGCGCCAATACACACGTCCGTAGCCAGAGTCCGAGCACAAGACGCAGACAGCGGCCGCAACGCACTGCTCACTTACAACATCACTGCTGGCAACCAGGATGGAGCCTTCTACATCAATGACACGGTGAGAGAACTGGATGGTGGGGTTTAAGCTGAAAAAAGGTCCTTGTGACTATCTAGCTTTTAGATTTAGTCGCACATCAGTTTATCAGCTTATGCGAGTGTTCCAGCTTCCTTTAATCTGCAGTCCGACTAGATACTATAGCTGTGTACGGACTATAAATAAACAGCTTATGGCGATACGGTGCACATTTCTCTTCTTTAGAAAAGGCTAAAAATATGCAGTAGTAATATAGGTCATTAATATATGGCCTTTTCTTCCTCTTTGCATCACCTAGACGGGTGTGGTCCAGGTCAACAGGCCACTGGACAGAGAGCGAGTGGCAGAATACACGCTCACCATCACCGTCAAAGACAACCCTGAGAATCCACGCATCGCTCGCAGGGTAAGCTCCCTCTCCTGGCCACGTTTACTGCAAATGTTCACGTTACCACATTGACAGTCTCGCAGAGAGCCCAATGAATCCATCAGTCAGCAATACAAAGTACTGTGTCTTTGCAGCTCATCTTTACAGGAATCCAACAGTAAGCATGTTTTTAGTTTGGCCACAAAATAGTTGTTTCACAAAAAGTGGAAAATGGAAATGAGTCCTACATAAACTAAAAGTTGATAAGCATAAGGAAAAACACTCACAAAACAAAACTTTCCATACAAAGTCTTTGGCACCCTTTATTTAAATCTTTATATTTTACGGTAAAAAGAGAGAAAGATACACAGAAACCACCACACTTCCCCTTCTCGTGTCTCTCTAAGTACATCGAGACATGGTTTCAAGTGAAGTTTATCTTTGATTATTTCACAATTCTGACACGTCAAGAGCTACAGGACACTTCTCTTTAGGCAGATGTCTGACCTGTTTTGTTTTGTTTTGGGCTACTTTAAATCCTGCATCTTGTTCATATTGGCCATATGTGTGCGGTTTACTTAAAGCAGGAGTATTGGAAATAATTGAACTGCAGCTGTGAGGTTTTCTTTTAAAAAAAAATAACATGTCTCTGTGGGAAAAGGTGTGAAACTGTTCTCGCTAAGCTGCAAAGAACCACTGAGAGCCTGAGTGCAGTCTATTAGTGTGCACAGAAGTGGTGCAAAATCTGTCTGATCTGACTGCTGATATCCCTGTATTAATTTGCATGGTGATTGACCTATATTTGTCTCTTCCTTTCTGTGTCACACAATGTTCTAATTGTTTTCTTTTCATGAATCTTTTGGGCCACACCGCCAGGATTCAGACTTCTTGGTTATCGCCATTCTGGATGAGAATGACAACAGGCCTGTATTTACTAGGACCAGCTACAGGGCTGAAATCACAGAAAACTCTGCTGCAGGTAGCATCCGTGTGTGTGTGTGTGTGTGTGTGGTCTGTCTACCTTTGCAACCTATAACTGCACAACAGCATCTTGAAACATGGTCTGCAACACCGTCTAACCCACTTCCTGACTCTGTTTACGTTCAGCTCGTGTTAAGCAAAGACCTCTTTTTTTTTCAGATTGTGACCTGATTGTTGAGATAAGGGACTGCAAAGAGTGTTGCATTATAAATACACTTTAGAGCAACACAAAATTAATTTGTTCAAAGCAAAGAGACCAGACTGTAACCAGGGGCTCAGTAGAGAAGATTGTTAGAGATCCTTCTTTGCCCAAATATTATATGCTGCTGAAACTTAAGATCAAAGTAATTTTCTAACCCTGTGAGATTGAAGTCAGCATCAGTGACAGCCATAACCACTTCCCCACTCCTCAACTGTTTTAAAGAAGAGAAAAAAGATGTTGATGATGAAGAATGACTTTCCTTTTGCCCACTGATTGCTTAAACTTGGGAGAACAGTTTTCTCCTTAGTCCTGCCATCTTTCCCTGTCTTGCAGGAAGCACTGTAACAATTTTAAATGGGTCAGTTCTGGCTGAGGACAAAGACATTGGGCGTAATGCTGTGGTGAAGTACCGCCTGTTGGGACCGAGGGTGGACCTCTTTACTATAGATGCTGATACTGGTAACATTGTTACTCTCCAGTAGAAAGAAAGGAAAGTGTCTCTTTTTTAGAAAGCTGTGATGTAGCTGTAATGCCTCTGTATCTCCCTCCAGGTGTGATACTTGTGCGTGTGGGGGCAAAGTTGGATCGTGAAGCATTTCAGGAGCCTCATGTAGAGCTGTTTCTGGTTGGGGAAGACATAGGAGGTTTAAACAGCAGTGTACCCCTTACAGTAACAATCCTGGATCAAAACGACAATCCTCCCGTGTTCAGCCCATCCAGCTTCAGCGTACGACTTCCTGAGAACAGCCGCACTGGTGCGTGTATTGCTTAGTTTCTATGATCTGTGTCAGGGAGTGGGCTGGCAGCAGGGGCACTAGAACAAAAGTCTGCCTTCTCCACTGCATGAGGTTTAAGGGTTTTCATGTTGAGGCTAGCACTGCCTGATCACAATGTGTGTGTGTGTGTGTGTGTGTATTCATGTGTATTTGCTCTCCAGTCATTACTTTGTCTCATTCAGGTGTGGTGGTGACTCGGCTGTCTGCCACCGATGCTGACTCTGGCTCTAATGGATGGCTGACTTACCGGTTGGAAAGTGGCGCTGAGGACCGCTTTGTGGTCGAAGCGTTGTCTGGTGCTGTCTTAGTTGGCAACACCACACTTGACAGAGAGGAGCGTGGGTCCTACCGTCTAGTCGTCATAGCAACTGATCGTGGCACACCCCCTATGTCAGGAACAGCCACCCTTACAGTTATCCTGGATGATGTCAATGACTCACGACCACGTTTTATACAGCCTGTAACCATGATAAACGTCAATGAGTCCACTCCACCCGGTGTGGTGGTAGCCACACTGACCGCCGAGGATCCCGATCTGATACCGCGACTGGAGTATTACATCATTTCAGTGGAGGCAAAGGATGATTGGAACAAGCCAGTGGATGGACTGCAGGAGTCCTTTGGGATTGATTTACACACAGGTGAGTCATGTATTTCTACCACATCATATATTGTGATCTAAAAAGCTTTATGTTCTCTAATGATGAAGGATAATAGATATTTTGATGTGAACTTTCAGGTGCAGTATTTGTACGCAACCCTCTCAACAGAGAGGTGGTAGCTACATTTGAGATCATTGTGTCTGTACATGACAATGCCAGTGATGTCATTGACAAGTCAGTCAGTGTTCCCAACGGTAAGTCACTGTTTAACCTTCAGTTTCATATAAGTGATGTTCTGAGTTGTTTCCACTTATCTCTCATATCATAATCTCCCCTATAGCACGATTAACCATCAACGTCTTGGATGTAAATGACAATGCTCCTCAATTCCGGCCCTTTGGAGTGACTAACTTCACGGAGAAGATTTTAGAAGGAGCTCAGCCAGGCACAACACTGTTGTCAGTGTCAGCTGTAGATCCAGATAAGGGTCCCAATGGCCAGGTCACCTACGAACTGCTCCACCTGCCCAGAGGGGGCTACGTTAGACTAGAGGACCCTTCCGTTGGTGGGCTGCTGTTGGCTGCATGCTGTGAACAAACTCAACATGCACCAGTTTTAAATTTGCATTAATTTAAGAAGCAGTAAACTATTACTTAAAACCCCAGTTCCAAAAGGGTTGGGATTTTGTGTAAAATACGAAAACATTTTTATTAATTATTATTCACAATAGAACATAGAAAATACATAAAAAGTTTAAACTGAGACATTATACTATTTCATGAAAAACATTAGCTCATTTGATCTTGATGGCAGTAACATACATCAAAAACGTTAGCATAGGGGCAACAAGAGAATGGAGTCCCAGAATGTGGAGAAATCTCTGTGCACAAGGGACACGGCTGAAAAACAAAATGCCTGTGATATTCAGACACTGTATTAAATACAGGCATAATTCAGTCATGGAAATCACTGCACGGGCTCAGGAACACTTTCAGAAACCACTGTCTGTGAACACAGTTCACTGTGCCATCCACAAGTGCAGTTTAAAGCTCTATCATGCAAAAAGAAGCCACATGATCCAGAAATACCGCCTTCTTCTCTGGGCCAAACCAGACAAGAATGGGATAATATCCCTGTCCCAAAAGTCCAGCAGCTGCTGTCCTCAGTTCCCAGACATTTTCAAACTGTTGTTAAAAGCAAATAAGATGCTACACAGTGGTAAATGTGGCCCTTTTTTGAGCTGTGTTGCTGCCATCAAGTTTTAAATTACCTTCTCCTTTTTTTTTCTTAAAGTGACACATTTTCTCAGCTTAAATAACTGTTTTTTTTTTTATATTTTCTATTGTGAATTAAATATGGGGTTGTGGGATTTACAGATAATTGCTTTCTGGTTTGTTTTTTTTTTAATTAACATTTAACTTTTTTGGAATTGCGTTTGCGTAATACCTGTCTATACTTGTCGTCAAGCATGTGCAAAGTATAAGCAAAAGCTATTGTACAGGAATCCTGACTGTAACTATTGCTGTGATAAATGTTTTTAGGTAAGATTGTAGCCAACCAGACGGTGGATTTCGAGCAGATACAATGGCTGAACTTTACAATTCGTGCTCGGGACTACGGCAGTCCTTCCAGTTTCACTGAGCTGCCAGTTTATCTGCGCATCGTGGATGTCAATGACAACAACCCAGTCTTTGTACAATTATCCTACCAGGTATTAAATAGGAACTTCACTGAAGAAGATTTGTTGCTTCAAAATGTGTCTATTCTAGGTGGTTACCGCTTAAATTTGAGGTTTATGGAAATTGTAAGACCCCACATAGAACATTTTTGCCGGAGAAGTACAGGAGAAACTAATAGCATGCAGAACAGCCTGAGGAATGTCACTGTTATTAGTGTCATTAGTTACACCTATGTTTGGCAAGTCTAAATTAAATGAAGTGCCAGCTCACCGTGAGGCTGAAAAGGACAAAAACACAGCAAACAGGGAAATAATAAAGTTATTAAATTATGAAAGAATTATTAACAGTGCACACAAAATTCATAAAATTAATTCATCAGCACAACTGCCACAATTGTATTCACTGTAAAAACTAGTTTGCTTTGCAGTGTCCTCAAGGAACGCACTGTATGAGTGCTTTCTTTTTTTTTGTTCTTGTTTGTAGAGGTCCGTGTCTGAGAATGTGCCGCTGGGCACCACCATAATTTCTGTCAGTGCCACAGATGCTGATTCGGGCCTCTTTGCTGTGATTGAGTACAGCCTGATAGACGGGGAGGGCAAGTTTGCAATCAATTCATCCACTGTAAGTTATATCAGCACAACCAGATCTGACATAAATGCAGCTACACAATGCTCTCATATTTGTTGTTGTCATTTGATTATTGTTTTGACATTTTTTAGAAAATCGTAAAATGCTTTTAATATGAAGTATAGCGCACTGCCTCGGAGCAGTTTGAGTAAATGTACGATTCTTCTGTGTGAGATTTTAGGAGAAAGGTTAAAGCAAAGCAAACCACAATCTTCTGAACTACAGTTCACTAAAAATGTAGGATTGCGGGGGGGGGGTAAACATTTGAGGAGTGTTGCGGAATTTTATTTACTGTGTTATCTCTGCTGGCAGGACGGAGCATCATAACTACCAGGAAACAACCTAAAAAACTGTCTACGCTACATATTTGACCTCAGTGCTGCCTTTCTGTCATAAACACAGACTCAACAGAATATTATGATAGAACCATCTCTCTTGTGCTTCTTTCCTCACATTCTTGCTCTTCTGTGTTAGGGAGCGATCTACATCCAGTCCCCTCTAGACAGAGAGACAAAGGATCACTACACTTTAACAGCTGTTGCCCGAGACAATCCCGGCGGCAGTCCGAACAGACGAGAGAACTCTGTGCAGGTAGAAATCAAAGGCTGTGCTGGCACAAATCTTTGTTGCTGAGGGTTTGTGTTCATATCTAAACAATGTGATAAACATCTTTAGTATTTGGGTGATTTACCAAACTCTACAAAAAAACACGTTTATGCTTTTGCTTTTATAAGTTGTGTTGTCATAGTCACGTCACAAATAGCAAATCATGCAAACACTTAATCAGGTACTTAATTAGGGTGTCAGTCAGGTGAATCTATACATTTAAAGGCAGATGCTGATCTAAATTAATTAGATAAAAATTATTTTCAGTTGTCATGACCAATTGCCCCCCCTTTCTCGCTATTGACTGATAAAGACAATATGTTGCACGTTGTTTGAACTAAGTGATTAGCTAAGCTCTGCAGATATTACTGGCTTGGGCTTTACTATGTATGCTTCTGTAATATAATGTGTCAAATCAGGTCCTGGTGAACGTTCTTGATATCAACGATTATCGTCCACGCTTCTCGGAGCAAGTGTACAACACCAGTGTGTTTGAGAATGAGCCCAGTGGTAGTTCTGTGATAACAATAAAGGCTACTGACCTGGATGAAGGAACGAATGGTGCAGTGTTCTATAGGATGCTGGGATCCCAGGCAGGTACGAAGATACAAAATACAGTAAAAGCTTCAATAGGGTCACATAACTAGGTCTTTTGAATGAACTACTCTGAATTTACATTTATTGTCTTGATCAATTTTTCTATTACTGGTGGAAAGAATTGTATTCCAACTTTGTCTTCTTTTTGGCTTTTTAGATGCATTCTACCTGGATCCGAACACAGGACTGGTGCGTACTCGGCGTCTGCTTCAATCATCGGAACGTTTCATCTTCACTGTGGTGGCTACAGACCAGGGACTTCCTCCCCTGTCGGGCACTGCGGAACTGATCATCACAGTCATTGATGTCAATGACAACAGGCCTGTGTTTGTTATGCCAGCCAATGGAACCATCATCCAAATCTATGAGGTAGAATCTGCATTCACGGCACTCTTTAGGTGGCCATTGACGGTATGTGTTTGTGTACTTCAGAGGTGGCAAAAGTACAGACATTCTTTACTTAAGTAAGTACAGATACCATGTGAAAAATACTCTGTTAAAAGTTGAAGTACTGATTCCACTTCTTCACTCAAGTAAAAGTGAAAAAATACAGGCACTGAAATGTACTCAGAGTAAGAAAGTAAAAGTAGCCCACTGAAGGGCATTTCTACCAGCTACTTTTGTGCTAATCCCCTACACTGACAGTCTGGTGTTTATATTGTCTTCATACTGACAGTATACAGTTGGTATGAAGTTTGAATTCAGTGAATGAATCTAAGCATCACTGGCTTGCATTCAAATGAATCTCTGCTACACTTGATGTAAACTAACACTAACCATGAACGCTACAACCACTCTGCACCAGTCTGACACAGAGCTTTACCTTAAATTCACCACAGTACATCGAGCTCCTCATCCTGCACTAAACTGCCAAATATTTTCATGCGCCCTTTGAATAACACGTCAATGACTCAATTTTGTTTTTGAAAGTGCAGATATCTGAAAATTCTACTGCAAATTAAAAGTGTAGTAAGTGCAGTAACAAAGTATTTGTACTTTGTTACTTTCCACCCCTGGGGTGCTTTGTATTCTTTGTGCAGCTACAGCATTTTTCAAATGATGTCATACGTTTCCATTAGTCGAAAATGAAGGGCTGTGTGTGTGCTGTTTTTTTAAAATCTAGTACTACTAAGTACTATGATGCTAAAGCAATGAGTCAGTGGTTTATTGTAACTAGATTAAAATACCTTATACCATTATTGCTTTTTAAATACTTTGATAATAGAATGTATTTTATGTGGATTAGTCATATGTATGTGACTGGCACTTCATTCATATCACATGTAAATGGACTAGTTCTTATAAATGGTAAATGGACTAGTTCTTATATAGCGCTTTTCTACTCTGTCCGAGCACTCAAAGCACTTACACAACATGTTTACATTTACCCCATTCACACACATTCATACAAGCACTTCCATATGTGCCACATGTGGCTCTAATAAAAAAAAGAAACCATGTGGTTTGGTTGTGGTCTTTCTAGGACTGTTTATCTACCAACTGTCAGATATGGAGACTGCAAATTCCTGCAAACCACAACAGAGAAACCTAAAAAAAAAACGAATTTCTAGTAATATAGGTAGGCCGAATATGGGTAGTTTAGGTAGTTCATGTCACACAAGCACTCACTTCCCTTCTTTGCTTTCTATACAGGAGCAACCACCAGGACTGGTAGTGTATGAGGTGCATGCTACAGACGCTGATGAGGGGCTTAATGGAGAAGTCTACTATGCCTTCTTGGAGACGGGAGCACATAACAGAGACTCTGAAAACTTTCACATCGATAATGTGACTGGACTCATCACTACGACTGCAAAACTGGACCGAGAGAAACAGGCCCTCCTTAGCGTGAGTCATCTGTGTGTGCTTATGTTTGCAATCATGTATGTCTGTGACTCTAACCTCTGTACACCGTTATCTCAGCTTATTGTTGTGGCCCGTGACAAGGGTAAGCCAGTGCCTTATGAGACCACACAGCCTCTGCAGGTGGAGCTGTTGGACATTGATGACAATGAACCTGTCTTCCTCAAACCGCCTGTGAGTATACAGATATAGAAATACAACATGAGTGGTTTCCTAAAGTCTTCCAAAAAAAGAAACGAAAAAGAATTCCATTCTGTCGTGGCTATCTGTATATAAGTGCTTGTATGTAATATTTATTCATGGTCTGTGTGTGTGCACACCACAGCGTGGCGGCTTGCCTTACCAGAAGCTGACAGTGCCTGAGCACTCCCGTCCAGGAACCGATGTGGGGAACGTAACCAGAGCCGTGGATGCTGATGAGGGCTCCAATGCAAATGTCTTCTATTTTATTGCAGGTCATTCAATGTCCCTCACACACCAGGAATGTGTTTTTGTT
Organism: Bujurquina vittata; assembly: GCA_015106715.1. Classification (NCBI taxonomy): domain Eukaryota; kingdom Metazoa; phylum Chordata; class Actinopteri; order Cichliformes; family Cichlidae; genus Bujurquina; species Bujurquina vittata. The sequence continues at coordinate 43,780 of VUQK01038776.1, read as the reverse complement.
GTTAATATGATTATCCCCCCCAGTCAGCTAAATATTTAGTGTCAGTCTAGCCAAAGTAAAGTCCTGGGTTTAAGAAGAGTGTAAAACAAGCTTCTCCCAATTTATTGTGTCTCCATATGATAGTCCTTGTAATTCAAAAGCTTGAGAATAATGAAGACATTTGTATCGATCCAGCTGTCTTTGTTCTCTGTTTAAAGCTGTTTCCTTCTTTTCTGTCTCTTCCTGAAGGGGGAAACAGTGATGGAAACTTTAACTTGAGTATAAAGGGAGAGTTGAAAGTGGTCAAGGATCTGGACCGGGAAGAGATCCCAGTCTACTCCATCATAATCAAGGCTTCCAGCAACAAGAGCTGGACTCCTCCCAGGGGTCAGAGGTCATTACGGGCCAGAGCTCTGGATCCGGCTCAAGACCCCAGTCTGCTGGAAGTTCGCATTGAATTGGAAGACATCAATGACCAGACGCCACGTTTCATGAAGGCAAATTACACTGCAGGTAATGTGTGTACCTGCATAAATCTGTATAATGGGCTGTGTGTAGCTGATATTAAACTTGCAGTGTTTTACTTCATTATTTTCTTCCTTGTTTCAGGAGTTGTAGCAAATGCCAAAGTGGGCTCAGAGCTTATCAAGGTTGTGGCCATAGATAAAGATATAGGCAACAACAGCTTAGTCCAGTACCACATTGTTACAATACGCTACTTCCACTCACAGAGCAACGGCAGTGAGGATGTTGGCACTATGTTCACCATTGGTGAGTTTCCCTAATTTCAGTGTTCCAGCTGTTTTGAAGCACATTTTACAGGCATTAGTTCAACATACCAGACATACCAAAATGCATTCGTGGGGCATGCGAGCCTTATCCAGTGAAAGTGCAGTCCCCCCCCTGCAACACTGACAACTGGGGGAGAGAGAAACAGTATGAAAATCACAGGATTTGAAATGGCTTTATTAAAACTGATTTAACAAATAGAAACTGAGCCCTCCCACGTGAATACTTTGCTTCCTGTAACCAGCTTCCCACACAGAGAAAGTCACTTAAACCAGTGTCTATTTTCAGATCTTCTCCAAATGGTTTCACTTGTACCTGCATATGCACGGTTTAAAATGCTTTTTTTGCTACTGAATGAAACAAAGTTCCAATACAGAAACAACACCGTCCTTCATTTCCACAGGTTTGACAGATGGAATCATCCGCACTTTTGATCTCTTCACGGCCTTTAACCCAGGCTACTTCTGGCTTGAGATTCTGGCGTGCGATATTGATGGGCACTCCACAACCGCTAATGTGCATATCTATATTCTCCGGGACGACCAGAGGGTCAAGATAGTCTTCAACGAGATTCCAGATTTGGTTCGTGAAAACCAGGAAGCGTTCATCAACCTGCTGTCCAACATCACTGGCGCTATTGTCAACTTAGACGACATACAGGTTAGACTTTCTTGGAGAAATGCTTGCATTTGTTTTCACTGTGTAAATATTTGATATCTCTTGATTTCTCTTTTTTTTTCAGTATCACGTGGACAAGAAGGGCAGAGTGAGCTATCTTCAGACTGATATGCTCATCCACGTTGTGAACAGTCAGACCAACACCATCCTAGATGTTGAAAGGTTCTGTATTGCTTATTTAATTCCCATGTGCTATGCGCAATAAGGCCACACACCTGTCATGCATAAGCACTGCACTGAACCGAGTTCCTGTTTTTCCTGCAGAGTTATCCAGATGATCGATGAAAATAAAGAGCAGCTGAGAAACCTGTTCAGGAAATACAATGTTGTGGACGTTCAACCTGCTGTTGGCGACAAACTGCCCGAAGACATCTCCACCCTGCAGGTGCGCAAAGCTGCGACCTCTGGAAGTCTTCAGACTGCTGCAGATGTTATTTTGTTTTTGGCCGCTTTTAAGCTCTCTTTCTTTTCCTCTTTCACAGCTGGTCATCATCATCTTGGCTGTGCTGCTGTGCTTTGCAGGAATTTTGTTTGTCACAATGAACTGGCACTATCGCAGAGTGTAAGCAGTTTGTATTAGTGTCGTTTGTTAAAAGTCATTCGACACGTTTTAAGCTGTCAGTTTGGGCAGCTAATCAACATGTTTATCTTCTCATAATGGGTGTTTTTGTCTGCTGCAGACATGAGAGGAAGTTGAAAGCAATTGTTGCAGGATCAACAGGTGAGAAGTAAATTCACTGATGGGACGGCCCCTTTATCTGTTAATCAGGAAATGACTTTGCTGTCTCCTGATGTAAATCACAAAATGTCAGTTAACGCAAAGCTGTTTTTCCATTACATCAAACTTTCCCCTGCCATACAGGAAACCAGGGTCTAATGGATATCCTGGACATGCCCAACACTAACAAGTACTCTTTTGAGGGGTGAGATTATAGTCTTATTGTTACACTTTACTGGCAAGCATTATTTACAAGATCTTCATCAGATCTTGGTTGTTGTTCCTCAAGTCCAATTTCTTGGCAGGAAGTGAGAACCATACCAAAATGGAGAAATCTAGAACTTAACATAGGGGAGCCAATGTCTTTGTGTGAAACTTTATATTTAGCTTGCAGATATAAGAGTGGCATAAATCACAGTTAAGTGCCCTGAGATAATTTTAATTGCTTTGCCATAATGAGGTGTCCTGAGTTTGTCTGTAGACCCCAAAAATTCTGAGAACAGAAGAAAACAATCCCCTAGATCAGGAAACTTGTCTGAATGAAATGTTTTAGTTTGCAGCCTCTTTTGATGCCTTTCAGTAAGCAAGATGTTGTACGTAACCTCCCACTGATGTATGTAATGCCTCTGCAGGGCTAATCCGGTGTGGCTGGACCCATTCTGTCGCAACCTGGAGCTGGCTGCTCAGGCGGACCATGAGGATGACCTGCCTGAGAACCTGAGCGAGATAACTGACCTGTGGAACAGCCCTGCACGCACTCATGTCAGTATCAGCAATCATATTTCTCAACAACACCACGAGAAGCTTACTAGATACAATTTTGCTATGGCTATTAAAACCCATCAGTGATACAGAATATAGCAATCTTGAGTTTGTATCTTTTACCATGAAATACTCTCCCATAACTTTTTCACTATTTAAGCATTTGCCTGTTGTCCACACAGGGCACCTTTGGTCGAGAGCCACAAGCTAAACCTGAGGATGATCGTTACTTGAGAGCAGCAATTCAGGAGTACGACAACATTGCTAAACTGGGCCACATCATGAGGGAGGGGCCTATCAAGGTGAGACCAGGAAACCTAGGAATGCACACGCACACAAAAAATTTCTTTTTTTCCTCCGTCCATCTTTAATTGTGGGGGTTCAGGTTTATGGTCAAGAAGTAATGACGTCCTCCATTCTTGAAGCGGAGGGGGTCCTGAGAAGAAAGAAAAAAAAAAATATATATATATATATAAAGCGTGAGAGAGCGTGGGGACTTTAATATGGGCTGTTAATGTGTTTTGGGGCTAAGCCTTCCTGCTCTGGATTCGTATGTATCTCTCCTGTGACAGTGAGGGTGTGTGATGGTGGATGGTGTTACAGACTTTGTTTGATCATAACTGCCATCCTGTCAGGGTTCCCTGCTCAAGGTGGTCCTGGACGACTACCTGAGACTGAAAAAGCTCTTTGCAGCACGGCTTGTCACGGCATCCACAACTGAGAAAGATCTCTCGTCTGTCATTGAGGTGGGCTAAAAAAAGCGGATGATCTATCGGCACCTGCTGACGGTGTTCCTGTCTGCCACAGCTGGAGAATGATCTTCTATTTCTTTCAGTTCTCTTTCTGACATCTTGTTTGCTGCGCTGACGTGACACCTTCTTACTGCTTCTGCTTTCTCTTGTACTGCAAACCAGACTTTAGGTCAAATAGAGTTTGCACTACAAATTTGCTGATCAATTGTCTCAGGACATTTCCAAGCCTTCTTCTTCCAGTGATCTGCTCATTTATCTTCTGAAACGTTTCATTCCGCTGATTTACCTCTTTCCAGAAACTTGTCGAAGCTATTTCTTTATGAAGCTAATGTATTTGAAATTCAGTCATTTCAGCATAACTAATGAGCAGCTTCATTCATTCTCCCTCTCCTCTCTTTTCCTCCTTTAACAGCTGATCCAAAGTGATTTGGATGACGAGGATGACGAGCATCTGGGCATGGGTGGAGGTCGTGGCACTCTCCGTTTCAAGCACAAGCTTCCCGTGGAGCTGAAAGGGCCTGAAGGTGTTCATGTGGTCCACGGCAGCACGGGCACACTTCTGACTTCTGACCTCAACAGCCTGCCAGAGGATGACCAGCGGGCCCTGGCACGTTCTCTGGAGGCACTAAACGCTGATGGGGTTTTGTACTCTGAGCGTAACGCCCGTACAGAGTCAGCAAAGTCCACCCCGATGCACCGCTACAAGGATGGAGAAACCCTGTCTCGGAGTCCGCTGGAGATCACAGAGTTATGACTAGCCGAGGCCTCGCTGGTCTGAGTGCAACTGTGACTCGTGTGTGTCCTTGTGCCTCCACACCGCTACCCTGGTAAGTTTGGGAAGGACTGGAGGAGGAGTGTGTGCAGTCTAGGGAACATCATCAGCCAATGTCAGTACATCAGTGAGACATCCCGAAAAGACTAATAGTTTTCTGGGTCAGTTTTAGTGGATCTTACATTGGAAACGGTCCCATGTCGAGAGTTGGTTTATTAAAAAACACAATAATAAAGGAAAGTCACACTTGCGGCGCTTTTCTTCAGCGAGACAAAAAAAGCTGGTGTCATCAACTTTCCTTTGAAGAGCTGAGTGGAAAAGAGAGACTAGGCCTCCACGTGGGAGAAGCTTGTTGAACCACGACCTTAAAATCGTCATGAGGTGCCTCATTCTCGATAATCTTTTTGAAGTCATACCTGGACTGCAGACACTCACACCACCACAAACACATAAACACACACACACACTCAAAAAAAGAAAATGAAGCTTCACACACTCAGACCAGCGGATGGCCGTCAATGGGACGCTGAGAAAAAAACACAATTCTTTATTACTCTGATATTTTTCCCTTTTTTTTGAAAGATGCCTGTGTCAGTGTTGAATGAGATATTAGATATTGTTGTTGGAAATTCATTGATGAACATTTAATGCATACGGAGGGACGTCTGTATTATCCCCGTGATGCTCGGAGTGACGTTTTCACCTGACACTAAAGGATGAGGGACCTGACCTCTTTTTGACGGTTACAAAAAGGTCGTTCAGATCCTGTTCCAGCTCACTACTTTGAGCATAACTGTATTAAGTCACATCCCTGCATAACTGGAAGACTTCTCAAATGTTGAAGACGGTGGATGAAGGATGACTGTTATCTGGGACTGTGGCTACAGGGAGAGAAAAATTCTTTATGAGAAAAAGCAGTTAAAGCCATGATAAAGGCTTATAGAAGGCGAAATATATGAATTATCTTTTTTTTTTTATAGATATAAAGAAGGCATTGTGCCCACAGAGACTTTACACTGCCACTTGAGGGAGTAAAAGTCATGCTCAAATGAGCAATGTTTGCTTTATTTTTTTATTTTCTAGAAAACGTGATGGAATTAAAAGATATTTTTGAAGAATAAAATGCTGGCTTACCAAAATCGGTAGGGAACAACTTTGGATGTTTGGAGTATGTGTAATTTGTGCTATGGTGATATGTTGTTGTTTTCCTTTGCAGGACAACTAATGCTGTTTCTGATGAGTGGTGTGTTTTAAAAAAATATATATTAATTTTTTATATTCCCATTTTGTAAGTTTTTATTTCTTTGTCATTATTATCACCAGCCTTGAGATCTGTGTTGGGAAATGTTGTGGGATGGTCTGTGGTAATAAAAAGACTTATGCAATGGCCTCTGACCTCAGTACATGTTCTGATAACAGTCTGGCAACTGATGAGCTCAAGGAGGAACAAAAAGCCTGGGAATCTGAGCAACTTTAATGACCCTAAATGTTTGTCCTCCAGTTACCTCACAGCTGACTTCTGTTCAACTCACAAACAAAAGCTTAAGTGGGAATTCAAGAGAAAATACCAGAATAATATTGAATTGTGAAACGCCTTTGAGCTACAATAAGACTTTCCTACTGTGGTCGGTGGTAAAATGCTGCCTCCTAGTGGTTTTTAAGGTACACCAGGTATTAGGAAGGAAAGACGAGTCATTACTTTAAGCACTCCACTCCATCCCTTTATTGTTATTAGATTACATAGAAAAGTTTTCTCAATAATAGCTCTCAAAAAACTGGAAGGAGGCAGTTGAAGATTTCGTCCATGAGGTCTTCTTTACTCATCGGCCTGTGGCAGTTCCTGATGATGATGATGATGATGTCGCAGTGGTACCAGTGGTTGACATCTTCTTCAGAGTCCTGTTGAGCTGTAGGGAAACAAAAGGATTTATTTTTAGACATACAAGAAGTGACGATTAGTCCTGTAATCAAAATCTTTTCAGTGCAAAGCAAACTAATAAGGAAAATGGTTAAATTTCCAAACTTTTTCCTCTCCAAGTAGAGTGATGGAATATTTACACAAAACCCTGCAATAGTTAGCAAATCAAACATTGTTTTTTCCAATTCAGAGGCATGACGGATGATTACTTACTTCCTCAAACTTGTGAATCTGTCTGATGAAAAAGTCTCCATACCGACGAGCGACTTTAGTGTCGGCAATGTGGATCATGTCCTGTGGAAAGAATATGGGAAACAAAATGCCATCAAATACAAAGTACAAGCCACATGAACACTGGTTCATTTTACCCAAATTAACAGAGCCATCCAGCCCTCTGACATGCCATTTAAACTGCAGCATAGAAAAGTCAAAGAGAGCACTTCTGTTCACCTTGTCAATGTAAAAGTCGACCTCAGAAGCAGACTGGAACTCTCCGTCCAGTGCTGAGATGCCACTGGTCCACACCAGATTCTTCATCTTGTGTTTGAAGACGAGCAGCTGAATACGAAACTCCTGCTCCGTCATATCCAGGAATCCAGCCAGCTTGGCTACTGGCATGGTGGTGTACAGCTTCAAGAAGCTTCAACGACACATTACAACATAGATGAGATGCACAGGCACCCAGACACTAGTGTACTAGTTTCTATGAAGAATTTAAACTGTGTAAATTATACCAAAAAGCCTGAAGGAGAATCTGAGATTTAAAAAAAAAAAACTACATTCAGAATATCTTTTATCTATTCTAGATAACACACACACACACACGTTGGTAGGCTCACCTTCGAATGGTGGAGAGCTGAGCCTGCTGCTGCACCTCCTCAGCAAAGACCTTCAACTGCTGTTGAAAAGGTTCTTTGTGGTAGTTGGGGTGAACGTTGTCGTAGTTTGGCACTACAGGTGACAAAAACTTGGGGCAGGCGAAGCTGAACAGCTCCTCGAACACCTGCAGATCTCTGAGATGGACAAGGAAACATTTGTGTCATAAAACGTTTTAGAGGCTACGGACACAAACCCTGCTGAAGTCATATACTATCGATGGCACAAAAAGCCAACAAGCAAAGTTCCACATTTTACTGTAAATACAAAATCATAACAATAAAAACATCAGAAATGGACTGGCGCACAAGATAAGTGCAGGTCTTACCCTTTTTGCATGCGCAGCATCTTGTCTCCATACTTCTCCCTCAGCTGGGTGTGGATGCTCTCGTCAATGCGCATCGGGTACATGGTCAGAGCGATAGCCAGCAGGCCGTGCATCTGCTCATTTTGTTTGTTAATCTAAAGAAAACATCATCCAGGTATTATTCATCTATTCCAAACATAACACTGTAACAAACAATTTTACGAGAGTGCCTGTTTATCATTCACGTGTCACAGCATTTTAAAGCAAATCAACACATCCCAGTTACTGTGGTCTGCAGTTGTCTCACCATGTTCTGTACAGGCATAGGTATAAGAATCCTGCTGTTACTAACCATCTCATATTTATACGTTGACCTCTGGAACATGTTTCTTGTTCTCTGGATATAGAGCAGGATATTGGCAAAAACGCGAATGGCATCCTGGTAACGTCTCATCATAAGGTAGGCAAAACCCACATAGTAATAGGTGGTGATTTGGCACTCAGGAACACGTGAGTACATACTCTGAAAGACAGGAAACAAAATTTCAACAGATCAACAAACTTTTCCATTTCTTGCTCAGAGGTTATTTAAATATAAAGTTAATTTCAACTCAAAAATGTCTAAAGTTAACTAGTTGGCCAAAGGTGTCACTTAATGCAGCAGGAGAACTCTGAGGGCTGGACTGAGGTGTAGATACAGAGCGGGTGGGTGGGGTACAGTCAGAAAAGAGCTGTAAACACTGGCATAGCTTTACTGAAGAAACACTATTTTAAAATACTAAATATATACATATGACCCAGCCCTACTCTCATTTGCCCACAATAACAACCCTATGACTTTGCATGATGATGACGATGCATCATTTCTGATACTTCATGATAACCGCAGAAGAAAAATATCACCAAAAAGGCAAGAATTATGTATTTACTTCAGTGTTAATTATAATTTGTATTCTGATTTAATGTGTCAACTAAATTTATGAGTTTCTTCTTTTTCACTTTGCCCACATTAAATTTCATGAGCATCACCATGAGGAGTTATGAAGTAGAAATTTTGATGAGTCAAATTATCACAGGAATCCTTTAAAAAAATATATTTTTGCACTCATGTTGATACTCTGTCCCAACACTAATCATCATTAGTGAGTGTACAGCCTGTCGCTCTCTGCATAAGGTCTCACCTTCTTGTTGAGCTCAATGTTCTCCAGGACTTTTATAGCCTGGTAATAATCACCGAGCAGAGAGTGAAGCCTTAGGAGCCCGACCAAGCTGAAGTAACCCAACATCTTGTACAGGGAGTGACGTCCATATTCTCCAGCGACGCTCTCTGGGTCTCCTGCATTACAAGAACACATGACCCGTTTACAGTCTGGACACTTCTGAACTTCAAAGCCTTAAAATGACAATGCAAGATTTATTTCTCTGGATACTCTCTCCTTTCTATAAATATCTTGAACACATTTTTCTTTACCTCCACTGGTGTAGACCTCAAGTTGACGGTTGATGTTGCTCTTGTCGACCAGGGAGTGGAGAACATTGAGGACGCTGTGGACGTTCCAGATCTTCGGGTTGCTCCTCAGGAATTCGATTTCCTCCTCTGACTTTTTGGCTGTCTTACAGCGGTACTGACTGAATGACTGGAACTGAGGGTGGAAGAGTGTAATTCCCAGATATCTGTTAGTAGATTTTAAATATACTTTCTAGTCATATGGGCCATTTGTGCAAGAACTAAACAAAGTAATCCTTAAAGTGTGAATATCTTCTTTAATATGCTACCCATCTGGAGCTTAAAGCACTGATGGCATTAACAGCAACAACTACCAGCCCATCTCTTTATTTTGATAACTCATGTTTGTGTCTTAGTGATCGTTGCTGCATTTTAAAAAGCATGTGACATACCTGGTAGATAAACTCATCAATGATGTCCCAGAGCCACTGGTTTGGCAGTTCCAAGGGGGCCGGGCCATCAGCATCTGTTTAGAGTCAATAACGTTCTCATATTGCTGCTGTTTTTACCCTAATACCAACAGGTGAGACAAAAATGTGAGGACAATTTGCGCTACTTACTGAGAATGTAGTTGAAGAGGTTGCAGTAATTGTAGTAGGACTCAAACCTCTGGTCCAAAGTTGGTCCACCCTGATTATACGGAAAATTAGTCATTAAACCAAATTTTGGAGAAGTTTCCAAGTTTCAAAAAAGACGATTGTTCACATTTAGCAGCTACTCACGCTGACTTTAGCGTAGATGTGTCTGTAATAGAGTTCCTTATAGAGAATGAGAAACACAGCATCTGCAAAACATAACAAAAGCAACATAAAACATCTCCACTAAGGCCTTAAACTTGAACTCAGATCTTAAATATATAAAGTAACTCATAATAATCTTAAGAGGTGCAAGTTTATATACTTCTGTCTGTGCAAAACCAAAAGCAGAACAGGTAATGGAAGACACTCTCACCATTGCCAACAAGTGATGCGATGGCCTCAGCCTCTGGCCAGGGTGAAGTCTTGAAGAAACGCTCTGTCAACTTGTTCCAGCTGAACGAGTACAAAAGTGAGAAAGTCACTGTCACTGATCATGCACACATGGTGTGAGAGTTATGCACACAGAGTTAAGTTTACCTGTTCTCATAGACATCCTGGATCTCGTAGATCTTCTGCTCAATGCTCTCACTGGACACCCGGTTGGACTGCAGCTCATAAACCTTCTGGTCAATCAAGTCGGAGATGGTTTTGTGGAAATACTGCAGGAAGTTCTTGATCACCTCTGGGATAACATGGTAGGTCTGCTGCTCATACTGCCTCTCATAGGCTAGGTCTGCTTTAGGGTCACCTACAACAAGGATATGGGAGAATGACAAGAATATACTTTAATCTGCTCTAAGAGTTATGTGTGTATTTTTTTAGTTTGTGTTTTACACTGACTATAAAGAAGGAGTTTACTATGTAAAGAAATGGCATATTTCTATAAAAAGGGATTATGTGCATACGAACCAGTGTGCAGGTCGTAGTCGTTTGTGTAGGCGTAAGGATCGTACTGTAAGAAAACAAAGCACACAGACATTTGTTACTGATGCAACGTTAACATTCGTCCAAAGAGAAGCGATCAATTGATCGATCATTTCTACCGCTGAAAGCTAAATACAACGCGCTAAAAGCAGTTAGCTACGTGTTGTGGTTGCTTTTTCTTAAAACAGAGGTTAACTGGTATTTAATATCACGCTGGCTCATTGAAGCCACTGTTGTACTGTACCACTGGAGTCAAGCTAGCTATACAGCTACCAGGCTAACCGGCTACCATTAACTAGTATGCCTTTGTTATTGTAGTAAAAGCGTACGTATGTCTGGAAAAACAAATATGTACTTACTTCTTCTTCTTCGTGGTATGACATGGTATTAACTATTAGTCAAAGCTCTTTAGATGCTGGAGTGAAAAGAGAGTGTGTGTTCGATTAGCTACCGCCGCTAAACCACGCAGCTGGCGCTGGAGAGACGAAGAGAAGCGGAAGGAAGGAGCTGTGACGTATGAGTGATACGCAGTGATATTGGAGCACTATGGGAAATTGAGTTTTGTTTTTGACGGCACAAAATGTAGATTCTCAAATTTAATGACCTGTTAAAAGGGTTTGTTTTTTTTAAAAACAGAACACATGTAAGGGAGCGGTGAATTAAAAATAGCCTGACGAATAACGTTTTCTTTCCATGCCCTTTTCCCCTAAAATTCCCCTTAGTCAAACAAACAAACAAACAAAGGCAAAACTCTGTAAGTGCAAGGTGGGTCTTTTTATACCAGGGTTTCATTATTGAGTTTGATGAACCTCACTGTTTTTTTTCTATTCTTCTATTCTGAATGATGCATGCTAGGCTGAACATAGCTATGGCTGCTCAGTTTCCGTGAAACTTGTATACCCTACTGGAATATATGCATTTGTTACTTTTGTGCTTTTTACTTATTATAATCCAGTGTAAGGGTTAATAATGCTACTAATTAGGCTATTTTTGGTAAATAAGTGGACCCCTTACGTAAAAAGGCCTCTCTACGCTATCTATCTATCTATCTATCTATTTTAAAAAGCCAGAATAGGTGTGCAATGGGTGAGCGATTGGACCATATGCAGTTTTGAGCAGTCTGTGATGGCTGTCGACTACCGTTAGGTGGCGTTATAGTCGTAATGGGCCGCTCTGCGTTATGAAAGACAGACTGTGCCAACAGCTGCGGACTCGTGTTCATATCTAGTTACAGCGCTGTGAAGGGCTTAATATCATTTCACTAATTAATGTGCAGCATTAATTTCATCTTCAATGTGTGATCAAAGGAACGTGTTCTATTATCTTACTTTTATAAGAATGTTTGACAGTTTAGGCTACCCCTGTTTTCTGTGTATTATGTGAAAGTGAAGGACCTGTCTAACTTTCTTTTTGAGAATTTTATGCAGATAATCA
>VUQK01038776.1:0-21947 GCA_015106715.1 Bujurquina vittata | reverse complement strand
CTCAACAAAATGACAAATCACACACAGCATTAGAAAGTTTTCTTCATCTGCATTTTTTCCTCACTCGTGCCCTGCATTTCTCTCTCTCTCTCTCTCTCTCTCTCTCTCTCTCTCTCTCCTTGTGTAAACAGTCTTGGGTATAGCGTCTGTCTGAGCCCGGCCAAGTCATTACGCATAGATCAAGTGGGAATGCAAAATTTGAGAGAGGAGGTGGGATTGTGGGAGAAGGAAAGAGGGAGGAAAAGAGGTGTAGGGGTTGGTTGTGGTTCAATCTGAACGGGTTGGATAAACAGGGTGGTGAAAAGCAGAATAAACTGTAGGTTTGTGGTGTGCCAGCGCTCAAAATAGCAGTGATTGCATCAATATTTTGATTCAGCAGAAGCCCATCAGTACCAACGCGTTTCACAGCTGCCCTTGCAGCATTTTTTATTTTCATAAAGTAGGTAAAGATATGCACTTAACATTTTGCAATAAAGCCATTTCTGCTGCTCGACTTAACAAATTCACATGGTGGAATCATATGCAGCTGACGACTGACAAACAGCAGTAAAACTAATGCTGTATGACCACAAATAGCACGGGGGTTTCCTGGCACATGCTTAAAGAGGTGTTACAGTCATGTAAAAGGCCACAAAGTAAAGATAGGCCATTAGTGGTTCATCGTAAATCCAAATCATAAATACACTTTTTGAAATGGCATTTCCATCCTTGAAGTGAGCAGAGTAATAACATGTCTGTCTCAGTTATTTACACTGCACACTGACTCTATGTATTTTTATCCACCTTACGTGTTTCAGAAGATGAATGGCTGGCATAACTATATTTGACTTTGCCATGGAAAGTCATTGTTAAAGAAAAGGAGTTTGAGCTTAATCCCTATTTGTGGAGCCAACCATTAGAGATTCTCTGACTCACATTAATGGGGCTTTACTTTAAGCAGGAGGAGTGACCGATTCTGAGGTTAACCACACCTACAGCCATGGTTTCACCCGAAGCGCTCCGAAACCTCCATCCCTGTCTCTCTCCTGCCACAAATCAAACAAACGGAGACCCAACAAACAAGCTCACTTCTCCCACTGTTAATTGGTTCATCTGAAACTTGGCTACTGCATTTTAACCCTCTTCTGTCTCTCCCACCTTCACACAGCTTTCATAATCCAAGTACAGGAAATGAAAGATTGGAGGAGAACATCAGGGATATAATTAGTCCTAATTCTCTCCTAATTTACTATAATTGACCTCAATCTGTCCTCTGCAGCGCTGTGATCTCCCTCTGTTGCATGACGTGACACCATCGGAATATGTGACCACTATGTTTCTAGCTTTCCTTTCCTCTTATTGCAAGTCCCATCTTTCCATTTTCAACACACGTGCAGCCTCCATTTGTCATTTTTCTCGCCTCTAACTCTGTCTTCATCCCTCATGACCGGGCAACGTGCAAATCTCTCATAGTTTAAGTGTCCTCTAATCTAGCTTACTCTCGTAATTGTAGTCTCCTTGCAAATATTCTCCATTCTAAATGCAGATGACACTGGGGTAGTGATTGATCCTCAGCCTCCTGAACATGAAGAAGGTGAGCTGTTATTCATCAGACTGTGAGTAAAAAGAAAAAAGTTTGATACTGGGCCTGTGTTTGCTGACATACCGCTCACTGACTCAAAAGAAAAACATCCTTAAAAGGGCAGAAGAGTCCGCCCGAGGCAGTTAAAGCACCATGCTCAAAAAAGGTCTCTGGGGAAAACTTTATAGTTAAACATTTTTTTGTAATGATGAGATATGATTATAGCGCAAAGGAAAAGTTGAGCACAAATTGTGCTTTATTTTCTCTTAAGTGATATTTAATGCTAAAGTATAGTCTAAACAGTCTGCCATTTACAGAAGTATTGAATTTGTCAGATAACATCAGCCACCTGGTCACTATAGGAGTCATCATATAAGGCCATGTCAGCCAGCAAGTATGTAGTAGCAGGAGAATATTTATAACATGATATTTATATATGTAGAAAAACTGCTTTCCACACATCCATGACGATAACACATTGGTGTGAATGGAAAGCAGCTGCATTCGAGCACTTTTATTACTAGTTTATATATTTTGAACAAAGTAGCATTTTATGACTTCATGCTGATGTGATCATTTGATAAGTGATAGATTATAGTCTGCCTATCCTTCTTTGGTGCTATGCTCTGGTCGTGGCTGTCATATGCAGTTTATTATCCACATCCACTGCAGCAGTTTGAGATATGATAACTTTGATGTGCATTTTACAGCCTGTGAGTTTTGGAACCACCAGGTTTGGTTCCGCTGATTTACGAGCATGTGTTCGACTGAAGCTAATGAAGCTGCCTTGGTGCTTTCTTTCAGATAGCAATTCCCAGTACCCCACTCTGTGGACGGAGCAGGTTCGCAGTCGACAGAACAATAGAACCAGAGCACCATGTGAGTTTCAAAGACCGCTTTTTATTTAATGATGGCGAGCGGGTGTTTGCAAACCTCAACTAAAAGCCCGCTGTGTTTTTCCAGCTTGTGTGAGCAATCATGGTTTGAGGCTGTTCCTGTCTTTTAAGGACAGATGGTGGGTTGTGAAACCAATACATCTTGGTGTTGGAGTGCGCCAGGCTTTGAGGATCTGCTTCTCTGTGGTTCTTCTTATTGCAGCATTTCTGTAATTATCCTCACATGGCACAGACAGAGGATCTTCTATTGATCGGGCTGGTCCATCTTGCTCACTCTTGTTACAAACACGTGTGTTAATCTTCTTCATCAGTTGCCTTGGAAATATGTTGCTTTTCGTGTAACACAATAGTATTTTAGGCTAGCCTCGAGATGAGAACCCTCTGTGCTTGTGCGCATTTGTGTGTGAATCCCATTATCATAATTTACAACCAATAAAAAGCTTGAGAAATGCAGCATTGATGGTTTTGATTACCACATGCTCTTTGGGGTATTGGGGTGAAAAAAAAAACACCCGCCCCAACAAAGAGAGCCCATACGGAGGAACTGGAGCGAAGAAAGTTGGTTGAGAAAGCGGGGAGGCATTTCATTTGGTCTCTTTTGTGTGGGTAAAGATCTCTAATGAAAATAAACAAAGAAAAGGGATATCCATAATCCTGCAGAAGCTTGAGTGCCTTAAGGCAAGCACCAAAAAGCGGAAGAGATAAAAATCCCTCATGGCCAGAAGAGCTCTTCTTCAATTCCTCAGTTTAATGCGGCCGCTGTATGGAAAAAAAAGTCTGATTAGATCCTGCTGAGGCTCTAGAAAATCCCATCAAGGCCACTTCATTTTCCATATGTATGGATAAAAGGCAGGAACACACTTTTTGGTGGGGTTTTGAACATGCAAACATATAGGTCTCTGGTACTTTACAGTATCCTGCAGCTATGTGTCAGTCTGTGTGGGTGTTTGACAGCATAGGCCCAACTGACCACGGTGCTGCCTTTGTCCTGTGTGTTTCTCTTGCTGTCACACACATCCACAAAGGGCAGTTGAGTGTCCAAATATTTATTTAACTTGGGGCATAGGGAGCTGTACTTAGTCATTAGCCCGTTAATGTCCGTAAACAATACCATGGGGGGCTGATATTGCAGTCTACACACCCTGTCTCCAAGCACTCGTCCTCCACCCCTTTGTCTTCCTCCTCCTCCTCCTCCTCCTCCTCCTCAGGGATTTCCAGCAATGGTTAGAATGGAATGAGAGAGCAGCTGCATGCGTTTTGCTTTTATACAGAAATTAATTCAACCATAATGCAAGTATTATAATTCCAAATGTGTTTACCAGATCTGGTTAGGAGTAACTCCAAATTTAAACTTCAAACATACCCGCTTGTTCATATCAGATGTGACTCTGTAGAGTGTGTATTTGCCAAGTCACACATCCCAGACCGCCTAAATGAATGCTCAGGTTATAGACCGTATGCATGTGTGTGTGTTCTTGTGACCAATATGCTAATGCCTTTGCTGATTCCTGTATAACCTCTAACCGCTCTTTCCAGCCTCATCATGTGATCAGGAGAAGCTGTCTGCCCAGGAAGAGGCAAGGCAGCACAAGAATGATGCTGTATTTGTACCAGACTGTGCCCAAGGAGGCCTTTACAAGCCCGTCCAATGCCACCCCTCTACTGGCTACTGCTGGTGTGTCCTTGTGGATACTGGACGACCCATACCTGGGACCTCTACGAGGTAGGCATAAAAATCACTTACAGAAAAAACCCACATTATATGGATATTTGGGGGGCAGTGGCACAGTGGTTAGGGGCTCGCCTTGCAGCCGGAGGGTTGCCAGTTTGAGCCCCGTCACTGTGCTGCGTTGTGTCCTTGGGCAAGACACTTAAACCACATTGCCTAACAGTCACGCTGCTGTCTGGCTGCATGACCGCAGATGCTCGTCTCTGGATGAGTGATCTGGAACGATCCTTTCATTGTGTGCCTTGTGTGCACAATGAGTTGAATCTAACATCTTATGCATGGTACTTAATTACCCTTTACAAATATTCTTGGCATTTATTGTCAATTTCTGTGTGAGGAACAAGCTAAAAAGTCGTTACACAAAGAAGGTAAGTGATCATTAGCCAAACCTAACAGAGCAGAGAGATCACAAGAGAATCGGCCCATCTAGGTGACCTTGCTTGAATTATCTGAACATCTGCAGGCCTGCAAAACATGCAAACTGTGAAAACACTGATTTTTTTTTATTAGAAATAAACACATTTACACAGTTACATTGTGAAGCAGCACAAATCTCAGACTTGTGACATTGTGTGTCTAAGCCGCACACAGACATCTCTTTTGCTGATGACGCAGAGTGACTCGGTGGTCTGGTGAGTGGCAGGTCAGAGGTCAGTCAGCCTGGCAGACCGGAGAACTGGTACAGTCTTATTGAGCAGCATGGCTGGGTATCAGATTAACAAGGCTCTAGGCAGAGTGCCAGACAGCACATTAGCACACATATGGAAGCATGGATTTTCTTCCTTGTCCAAGGCCAGCTTTTGGCCCAGTTGCACAGCAGCAATCGGGGCTGTGCCGTCTCTCCAAGGGAGACTGTGAAAGCTTCCTTGTGTCCCACGCTCCCTGTCTCCCACTCTTCTATCTCTCTCTTTCTTGCCTCCCCTTCCCATTTCTGTCCTCATACCAGCTCCAAATCTTTCCCCTATTTTTGGATGTGTTTCACAGCCACTGCATTTGCCACAAAACAATTATTTCTATCCCTAAGATTTAACTGCACAGGCTAATTGGAAAGCATGAGAGTCCTGACTTTACAGTAAAGATAGCTTTACTGTTATTGATCATCCCTTTCACCCGTTTCCCTTGATTGAACAGATTTTTTTTTTATACATTGTGCATTTTCTGTTACAGGTATGAACAGCCAAAATGTGATGTCAATGCTAGAGCCCACCCAGCTAAACCTAAGGACCATTATAAAAGCAGACATCTCCAAGGTAAATCTTTCAAAACTGCAATCAGTCTCTGTTTTTTCTCTGTGTTCAGACCGCACGGTGACGTGCCTCAGCAGTCGGCCTGTAACTGCTGCCTCACTCCCAAGGTTGTGATAACAATGCAAGTGTGTGTGTGTGTTGCCATCATTGGTGCTGTTGGTCAAGGAAACGCTTGTTAAAGAGTTGAGGATTGCCAGATACTGCCCTTCACTGGTCAATAAGCAGGGAGACAGAGACGGATTGCGGGAGAATTAATCTTCAACTGACATGTGAGATGGAGTGTAGTGGGATGAAAGCAAAGAGGTGAAACAGCAGGGAGGTGAGCAGGAGATAATGGATAATAGGATGCCAGAGATAGGTGGTGATCATGGGATTGATAGCAGTGTAGATAACTAAATTGAGGGCAGAAGATCACTTGTGGGGTTGAGGTCACAGGAGGTGGGCTTAGTTACAGGTGAGACTGTGCATGCAAAAACAATGATTGGGTATCACATTATTTTAAGGCAGATTTAGAAACTTTTAATCAGGAATTTAACAGGGCCCTAAACAACACTATCTGATCTTACATTACAAAAACACAAATATAATTATTAGAGAAAGAATTAAAAAAAAAAGGATCATCCATTCATAGATTTTGGAAAAGAATTTAGTTTTTACTCTTTAAATTTTAAAAACATGAGTGATGGAAAGTTAATGTTAAGGCATTCCCTGTGTACTGTATTTCAAGCCTTTACACCCACACAAAATAGAAAAATTATTGCTATATGTGAACAAAGTAAAGCACAATTTGGTTCTCGCTGACTTTCTCTTTATGCTGGAAGTAAGACCGTGACTAACAACTTTCTGTGGTGGGGACCCTGAACAGCATCCGTCTTTGTGACAAAGGATAAGGTCTCAGTATCCTGCCAAAGGTATCAGACCTACACTTTGGAAGGGAAATGCAACTGTATTTTAATGTGTAATTTAGATGACTTTTTTTAGGCTATTATAGTTAGGAAAACTGTCTCACATCCAGTTTTCCAAAAGCATGAAAGATAGTCAATCAAAGAAAAAAAACAACTTGTATGCACGTGGTTCTTATTATGGTCTTCCTACTCTTTGACAGAAGTTACATCCATCCTGACCAGTGGAACCCGCACTGGGATAATTGAACCATTTTAAAATATGATCTAGCGTTCATTCACCTGCATTCACTTTTGTACTCATCGTGTAGCTGCACAACTTGTACCTGTCATGAAACCAATCATAGGTGAAGTTGAGTTACAGCTTTCAGCTGTAAGCCTACAACCAAATCACAGTTTAAAGTTGAATGGTGCTTGGGAAATTTGCAATTTTTTTTTTGGTGGTTTGGTAAATATGTTAATAATCCAGCAGCGTATGAACAGAGCCACCACTGTTCCTGTCCTATCCACAACTGTTTATGTAACAGTGTGCCAGGCCAGAGCTGAGCTCTCTGCTCACAGGTGCTGCGTTTAGCAGGAGACCAGCGCTCTGTTTCTGCTCAAGCATCAAGGACTTTTGTACGGTTTATACAAAACAGATAGGCAGCCACAAATAAACAGACCAGGAAATGCTACTCATCTTTGCTCCCAGCCACACTAACCCACGAGGAAGACCTGAAGATTAACTAAACTCCTGAATTTTCCAAACAAGCAGAAAACAATATATTTATTCAGCCACACGCTCACCTAATGCAGCGTGTTAGATGGCACAGATACATTTTAAAGCTGTCAAAGAAATCTGCACCTTATCAGCGGGCTCTCCCACTATAAAGAATACTGGGATGCTTAAAAAAAAAGTAGCATCTTGTTTTCTTTATGAGCAATTGCGTCAATGGCTATAAACCTGTTACTGTACAAACCAGGTATAATTATAAACGTTGCCTTCACATTGCTGCAACCCATTTGCTGCTGAAGCACTGGTGTTGAGAGGTTTATGGGGCGAGATGTGAGAAAGGAGCAACTTGCCCTGGAAGGGCCAGGAAAGTAAAGCTGAGTATTTGGCTAACTCTATCCCCACAGCAGGCTCATGGGACTGCATTGGGGCAGGCATTGGGAGCTGCGGCTGCGAGTGCTGACAGGGCCCTGCCCCATGTGGCTCCATAGAAAAACACTGCTTCTTACTGACAGTAACACACAGGCACACACATGTAAACATGCACTTACTGGCCAACTTTTTACAGGCTGCAGATATACGGAGGCCCATGAATGGTGGTGCAGCTCTTTGCTTTTCAAATCAAAAAAAAAATTAAGTTATGAAAGCTTTCTCAACTTGATTCTGTCCCGCATCTGTCAAACTTTGGGATTACATAATTCTAATTATTATGGAATAAGACAGCAGCCATTTGCTGCTGCAGCCTTGACATGAACGGAAAATGGCCAGACACAATTTCCTCCAAATGACAGCAGACACATTCGTGTTCGTCCCTTCGGCTAAACAGTGTCCAGACATTACAGAAGCCAATCTGTCCCACCCCCATAGAGAAACCATTGCTGCTAAGAGGAAACGACTGAAGCATTACTTGATGGCTTCCCGTTTGAATGAATTGCAGTCGTGCTAAGATTCCTGCAGCGTTACCGGGTGCTCTCCATGAAAAACACTGAGCCTCAAACAAGTCCGACTGCAACCCACAAATCTCTCTTCATTTATAAGCCAGATAAAAACACTTCTCCTTCTGAGGGTGCATTTATTTGACTGTCTAGACTAATTTACCACAAAAAGCTCCACAAGGCACCATTTTGGCGATACAGGTGGGTCAGATATTTTACTGGGCAAGAGCCAGGGAGAGCCTACCAAAAATTAAGTACAAGTCTGTTTAACAGGTAAAGGAGACTGTGGAACAATTTGGACATGAATTTTTCAACCCTGAGCTCGGTGCAAGCTGCCTAAAGCCCTGAAAGGTGGAATGGAGGCTGCATGTTTATGGTGATGCTGGTCGCCACCTGTTAGACACACAAAGCATGCTATTATCTCCAACACAGGAGAATCAGGCCCCGCAGGCCTGAGCCATAAAAAGAGAAGCAAACTATGGAGAATTTCTTCTTCTCCAGCGGCACATTAGCACAAGGAAGGCGGATTGTGAGAAAGCAGAGAAGAGCTGGGAATTCAGGAATCCCTCAGGTCTCTGTACCTTCAGCTCTAAAGGAATAACTTTGGTGTCTTCACCTTTAAAACGGGCACACAGACAATTACTGTCTTTAAGATCATTCCACCACTGTTGTTCTTCATTTTAATTTTTTTCCCATCAGTCTGCATGTAGCAACACTTAGTGTTAGTTTTTATTGGGTGGGTAATGACAGATTTCACCTTATGGGTTTATGGTCTTATTATTTCACCCTCTCTCTGCATGAATACCTTTAATATCCTAAATATGTTTTTATTTTTCTACCTCAGGGGTGTCCTAAGTGTATGTAGCATCATGTCTATACATAACATATTTAGTAACATCCTCTACCTATGCCTCCAGAATGACTGGCAGGTTTCCTCTACTCTTCAAGATGAGGGGAGGTCTGTTACTTTATGAGAGCAAGTAAAAGACAACTGCAAGAGTTTCAGTTCTCCTCTGCTGTTTTTATGTGACATGCACACTAAAACTACACTGGCTGTTACCCCAAACATTTATTAGGCCACCTATGATGACAGCATTTCACATTGTTGTGAAGCTTTTTTTTTTTTTTTTTACCTGACAATCTCTTTGTTTACGCACTCGCTTTCATAAGACCTTCATAATTCCTGCTTTCACACATTCACGTATCTGTGGTTGATTTTCCAGGCTGTCCCGGGGCTAAGAAAACAGAGTTCCTGACAAGTGTTCTTGACGCGCTGTCGACAGACATGGTGCACGCTGTCACAGATCCAGCATCTGCAGGAAGGTATGACATTTCAACGTGGGTATATTTGTGTTATGATTAGTTATGGATATCAGTGGGTTCAGTCATTTACCACAAATGCACAAATGTAGGCCACTCAACAATTCTGAATGCGTTGAAAACTAGGGGAAGTTTTTGACCTCAAAAGCAAGCAGCTGGACTTCAGTGAGTTGTTTCAGTTTGCTTTATGAAGGGAGATGTGATTACTGGCTGGTAATCTGATTGATACTTGACCTTTAGGGTGGCTGAGCCGGACCCCAGTCACACACTGGAGGAGAGGGTTGTCCACTGGTATTTCAGTCAGCTGGACAAAAACTCCAGTGGGGACATCGGAAAGAAGGAGATCAAGCCTTTCAAACGCTTCCTGCGCAAGAAGTCCAAGCCAAAGAAGTGCGTTAAGAAGTTTGTGGAGTACTGCGACATCAGCAATGACAAGGCACTGTCTCTGCAGGAGCTGATGGGATGTCTTGGGGTGACCAAGGAAGAAGGTAAGCTGAATGTAACCTCAAATTTTACGATTATTGGATAAAACCTAATAATTACAGCAGTCAAAGAGAAAATCTCAATTTGTGCTACAGGATTTTTGTTTTGCTTTTTTGACAGCTGGCCATTTGCCAAACCGCTGCTCCAAATATTAATTGCTTCTTAAATGAGACGGTATAAAAAATTTGGGGTTTATCCAAGTGATGCACAATTGGCAAGTAAAATCCTGACTTTCTTGGACAGAGCTTTGCATTTTCACTTTTAAAAACCAAAAATAGAAGAACAATATGCGGCCTATGCCAAGCGATGAAATAAACAGTACCCTGACCTGCCTAATTAGCTTTGGCATAACATCATGTTTTATGGTATGACACACCTGAGTCAGCTGGAAAAAACAAATGAGTTTCTAACCAACTAAAAACATCTGAGCCATAATTAGATAACTAGCAGGCAGCTACCTACAGCTAATACATCCCACTAGCAGCAGTTGTCAGTTCAGCTGGAATAATTGATGCTCACCGGCTAAACATGAGAAGCCTGCTTTGGCGTACATCTGGTTTAAATCAAGGTCACTGTTTCAAAAGTTATTTGTGGAATAAATCTACAACAACTGACTATGACTCTAGCACAGAGAGCATAAGAAGTGTAGCAGTTCAGAAGGGTTTGTGCTCGTTTGGAGGCAAACGTTTCTTCAGAGGTGACCTTCAGTATTTCTCATTTTACTCTTTTTGTCCTAAAGGGTCCATACCAGGAGAAGGCTTAACCAGTAAACTAGTAAGTGAACTCCTCCTTCACTGCACAGTAATAGTTTAATTCTTTAATTTCCCCGAGGGAACGGGTTTATAAAGTTTAATCTAATCTAATCTCTAATCTAATTGAAATGTTACTTTATCTGTTAGTGTTGACTGTATGCGTTGTTAAACTGTATATTTCTGAAACAAAGCCATGTGTCCGAGTGAAGTCATTTCAATTTCCTCTCCTCAGAATCCTTCAAAGAAGCAAGGCTAAGCCCTGCAACAGAGATTTCACCTCTCATGTGGAGAATCCGCCCTCACCAATCGGCAAATGGAAACCATAGTATTTGCACTTTGTACTTTAAAAAAGAAAATGTAAATTCACTTTGTAGAAATGAGGTATTTAAACAACAGACTGCTGAATCTGTGAATGATGTAGTTAGCTTTTTATGTCCTGACAAAACAAAAAAAATATTTAACACATACAATGTATGTGTCCTTTTGTGTCTAAAAAGTGTGCTTTTGAAAGTTGTCTAAGTTTTCATGTTTGATGTTACGTTTCTGTGCCTGTTTCCCCAGTTTACTTTTTTCTTGTGTTGATGACATTACAGCGGATATGGATAGTTTCTTACACGGCTACAATAACCTTACCTTCTCTCACGTACTGACCTGTTTCATCTTTTCCTGTATTTTGTAAAACAGTTTGCAAGAATGTTTGGAGCATACATCGTAAAAAACATCCAACATGTTCACATGTATTCGTGATTATTAGAAATAAAGAACTCTTTTATATATTTTTTTCCTTGGGTCGGCTAATGTGTCAAAGAAGATGAATTAGGCCGGCAAATTTCTTTGGTTCTCACTAATCCAATTAGTCTTATGTGTTTTCTCTCATTATATAAATCTTGTAATGTCTTTGCCATTTTGTCTTTTCTTGCTGCGTCTTTAATAGAACACCTTGTTGACACAGTGTTTAAGAGCCAAGTGTTAGTCATACATAGCAGAGGTCGTGTATCATTCCATTTAAAGACAGTTTGCCAATTCCCCCGAAGCAACATTTGAGAATTGAAAAAATGGATGGTACTTATTTTAGTTTTCTCACATTGACTGAAGACAGATAAATAGACCACTCTCGGCTGTGAGCAGTATGAGTGCCCATTAGAAGGACATTATATGAGCTTAAATGTGTGTGTATGTGTGTGTGTGCCATTGATCTAAACTTTAACAGTCAAAATAAAGTTTGAATACATTCTTTGTCAAGAAGCAGCACTCAGACCAGCTCAGACGCGACACTTCACCCTGCTGTACGTTGTTCCCGTCTCATTATTTATTATGTTGCAGCTTTTCAGGCATACAGTCCCCCATAGAGCTCAGCCACTGACCTCAGGCTGACCTGCTCACTCGGGCTTAGCCTCTAATTTATTATTAACACATTGGTCTCCTTTCTTTGATATAATCCAATCCTATGGTCTGGTTTTAACACCACAGGGGAATCAAAGGAGAGAATATGACTGACGGTGGATTAGCTATGGATAACCTTTGGCCTTTTTAAGCCCCTTCTCCATCCACAGCAAAGGAAAAGTTATATCTGAAGCAACAAACCTAAAGCAGCAAGGATGTGTAAGCTTTTGTTTCCCAGAAACAAAGGTCCAACCAAGTCTGTCTATAAATCCAGAATTTAAAGCCAAATCCAGCCAATTAAAGAGAGGGGCTCTTTAATTGGCTCCAGCCACCTGTGATGTTCCATATGTTAAAATAAAGTCTGCTAATTACAAATTCACAAAATACTCAATTTCCAACCATGTTCCTGGCCTGTAAACCTGAAGGTGATGTTGGCACCATGCCCACAAAATCATTTGCTTTTCCCAAACAACCATGTGATCTGTTAATATCACCATGCTGGTCACAGGTGTACCAGCAAACTCATCAACCTATAGCGAGCCAGATGTCTGCTACTGAAGCGCCATCCTCTACCCAACACAATACTAAAGCCTTGTCATGTGTAATTTCTGCTCCCCTGGGCTTAGATGCATGTAAACACAGTTTATGATTTGGCTTCATGTCAAGGTGTGGTTTTCCGAATATGTTTCCCTGATGGCTTGGACGTATGCCTGAACTGATGGAGTAGCTGAAGAAAAGCATCCAAAACCTTTTGGCCCAGTAACCAGGACCTCACGATTGCTGAGCACCCCCACCCACCTTCCCCTCTCTCCTTTAGTCGTGCTTCCTCACTTCTCTCTCTCGTATATGCACAAACACACTCCTTGAGCACAGAGATACTATTGAGCGTGATTTGTGGGCACAGTTTGTGTGCTTTAATGGGCAAAAGGAGGCACCCGATCTCACTGCTGGCAGGCCCTGCGGGCTGTGGACTCATGAAGAAATTACTGTCAAAAGCCATCAGAGCTTTAATAGCCTCTGGCCGAGCTATGGCTTCCCCCTGGCCTTCAGAGGGGTTCTGGTCTGTGGGTAAATAGCATGAGGACAGCGTGCACCCTGGGAGCCTCTCTCTTACTGTTTCCCCAAGCACGGCCCAAACACCCCAGCAGTCCAGCCAATATAACAGGACATAGTTTGACATTACACTCCAGAAAATGAATTGCTAGAGGAGGTGTGACTTTTTAATGGATGGGGTGCAAAAGGAAAAATAAGAGACCAGGTGAAGTTACACAAGGGGCCTTTTCATACTTTATCTCCCCTCAGAATTATTCTCTTTGTTGAAGTAAAGTAATTAGTGCAGCTTTTTTTTTTGTGGTGTTTGCTTTCTTGTTACAGTTTAGATGGGATCACTGCTTTCACGTAAATATGAGCTTCATACAAAGACAGACCATCTATTTCCCCGTCACACAGCTTTCTGTCATACTTCTTATACAAACACATCAGACTGGTTTGCGAAACATTTAATGTGGCTTTATTTGATCGGCTAAAAATGAAAATGATGCAATGAAGTTTCTGCTTCAATCAGTCATCTGTAGCCCATAAACTAGCTGCACCAAAATATAACTGCTGCTGCTGCGGTCCAGAACTGCTGCGCAGCTATTTCAGCCTTCCTCGCTTGACATGGACAGATACTGCATTAGTCACCCCTTCCAAACAGCCGACCGAGCGAGATAAAATGTTCTGCTAGAGATAGAGTGCCGGCAGAGTCGAAGGAAAACTGAAGGGAACGTCATCTTCTGTGCTTTTAGGGTGAATTGTGATGCTTTTCTCATTTATGTGTTCCAGCTGAACGGGGAAGCTGCCAAGTTCAGGATCTGGCCTGACATCAGAATTTCCCAGGGTGATAAAGAGACTCTTGTTTTAAAGAGAGGGGGAAGGGGGGGTGGAGGGGACTGTGATAGTGAGAGAGTGATATGGGCAATTAGAGTGAAAATTCCACTAGACAAAAGACGAGCGTTATACACATCATCTTCACACCTACAGTACAGACACCCACTAATGTGCACACACAGGCACACATTCGGAGACCAGAGGGAATGGACAGCAGATAAAAATGTGAATTCAAATCATAAATTATTGATTCCAATTGATAATGTCACGGTAATATTGCACAAAAACTTAAAACGGACATTAAAGCTGTAGGTTTTGTGTCCGTTAAGCCTCTTTCCTTCCCAAAAAATAAGCCCACAGATCTGGACATGATATTTTCTTCCACTCTTGAATATTTCGGGGGATTAAAACCTCTGGGCCTGGGAGCTGAACAGAGTTGGTGTGCATGTGGGGGGTACTCGTCCTTTAATCTCATTCTCACAGTGTCCACCTTTGATAAAACAGTACTCCGTCTGAGCCTGACCAGGGCTGAGAGGGGGAACCGTGAGCAAAGGACAACGGTGGGAGGCAATGGAGGGTACTGGAGGTAATGAAGGTGGGAGGGAAGGAGGTGGGGAGCTGTCTGGCCTAAACCCAAGGGATTAACGGGGTGACTTCTCCTCTGGAATGTTCCACTGACAGCTAAGGCCCGCCCACCCACAGCTGCCTTCACCAGACAGGTGCACGGCAAAAGTGAGGTGGGAGGTGGGTAGATGTGTGAGGAAGACAGGGCGCCTAAGGTGGTAAGGAGGAAAACAGACTTCCATTCGAGTGTGAATGGTAAACTCCACTTTGGAGCCTTTTAAAGCACACCACACATCGGACTTAAGAGCACCTGAAAACAGGTATCTGTCCCAACCATTAACCTTTTAAAAACACAGTTAAAAACAATCAAGGAAATAGAGGCAGAGGTCTACGCACTTCACAAACAGTTCAAGAATCAGAGCATAAATGCTTGCAGTCACCTTCCTGAGCTGAATCTGTGGCAAATCTCGAAAACCAACGCAAACCTCTGGGATGCTGTTCACACCAAAACAATACCTGTTTGTCTCAGTCCAGTCATTTTGTCAAGCTGCATACAAAGCAGACTTGGCATTTAGCAACACACACAACAGCGTAAGTGAATTCATTTGTCATGCCTTAATTTGTGTTTGGGAATGTACGAGATCTTGCCCCTGCTTGCTGTGCAGCGTTGAGTATTACTTTGCAAATATGGGAAACAAAGGAGTTTTTTTTTGCTGCATTATTTCAGTGTTGTATTATTACCATATGGGTAAATACAAAAGGGTTTTAGTAACATCCTCAGGTTGTGCCTGAGGATGTTACAACAAAGGACAATAAACATTGCTGCTGATCTGCAACAATCCCATGTTCAGAAGCGAGGAAAAATCCCTCACACATTTCCCTTTGAAGCCAGTGGGATTCCTGAAGGTAGTGGGACTGTGCTTCTAAGATGTTTGATTGATAGAGGGTCTGTGAAATCTGACTCTTTGTTTTGCTCTCTCTGTGGTGACCTGCCCTGTCATGCCTCCCCTGTTTCAAGAACCAGGTAGTCTATCCAAACATCAGGTGAACGCCAGGGGGATGACGCTCAGGTGGTGGGACTGTGAGGTCAAAGGTGATGAACCGGGGTCACTTTGTCACTTTGTTATTCAGGTAGCACGACTAGAGGAACATCACAGAAAAACTAATAAATTAATACAAATAAACAATGGATGTGGGTGAAGTCTAAATGACCTGTACTTCCACTTAAAGTAAAAATAATAGGACTTTGTTTTTTTAAAAATTTGATTCACATATCTCTGTTAACTACTGTTCAAGGGATTTACACTGCACGTATAGTGTACATTGCTTTTATTATTCTAACAGGGTGGCACACCTTTTAGTGTCAGTGTTGGATGAGTGTACCAATTTAATCTTTCATCATTTTATTCATTGTAGATGTTTTGGCTGCTCGCTAGCCTGAAACATTCACGTGTTCTGACACAATGTCACAATGTTCCCAGGAATGGATGTCCCAGCAAATTCACCCCAGGGTCAGACTGTGCAACGTTCAGAGAAATTGCAAAAACCTAAGAGCTCCATCTCAGACTCTAAAGGCCTCAATTTGCATGTTAAAGTTCACAAGAGCACAATTAGA
Source organism: Bujurquina vittata (assembly GCA_015106715.1). Taxonomy (NCBI): domain Eukaryota; kingdom Metazoa; phylum Chordata; class Actinopteri; order Cichliformes; family Cichlidae; genus Bujurquina; species Bujurquina vittata. The sequence continues at coordinate 5,979 of VUQK01038776.1, read as the reverse complement.
AAAAGACTGAACCAGTATGGATGGTTTGGAAGGGTTGCCTTCTCTGTAAAAAGAACATTACAGCACAACTCAGGTTTGCAACGTTGCATCTAAGCAAACCGCAAGACTTCTAGAGCAATGTCCTTGGAGATGGAGATGTTTGGCCACAATGCACTGCGCCATATTTGGTGAAACCCAAACATGGGATATCAGCACAATCCCAGCTGTCAAGCAAAGTCAAATGCCAGCTAAAACTTGGCCCAAACTGGGTCAGTCAACAGGACAATGATCCCAAGCACAGCAACAAACCTACAGCAGGATGGCTGAAATAGGAAAGAATCAAGGTGCAACAATGGACCTCAGCCTGACTGAAAATGCTGTGGCAGGACCTTTAGAAAGCTGTGCATAAACGAATGCCGGCAAACCTCAAAGAACTGACGAAGTGTTGTAAAGAAGGGGTCAGACACCAGCTAGGGAGACGGCAAGCTGAGCAACATTGTCGTCCCATATGTGGCAGGCCTGTCAGAGAAACTCAGAAGAATTTGCTCTATGCATGACATCCCAGTATACTTCAAGCCTAGTCATCCCAAAGCTGGTCCAGCCCAAGGGCAAAACTCCCAAAAACAAGCAACATAGTATTTGCTGTGCAGTGCAGTGAAGAGTGCTCGGACCTCTACACTGGAGACTACACCACCAAATTTCCCCCGTTTACAATGCTGTCCTGAGCTCCCTCCCCAGGTGCCTCAACCCCCATTCAGACCTGGAGTTTAAATACCTGGGTCTCTCCACCGTTTGTTTTGAAAACTGAAGAAGCATTTTGGATGAGAGGTGAAATGTCTTCAGGAAACAAAAAGTAGGCGTCGCTTTTTTCAACCTCCAGAGACTTGTTACAAAGAATGGGTCAAAATTCCTGCACGGCGACGTGAGAGACCAATGAAGTCGTAGAGAAAACCATTACTTGAAATTACTGCTGCTAAAGGTGGTTCTGCAAGCTATTAAATCATGATGTGTACTTAGTTTTTTTCACAGGGCTGCATAAAGGTCCTGTGAAAACTCTCTTTTTTCACATGACTGTAAATGACAGCTTTAGTCTCCTTTTAATTACATAATTTGCCTTCATCTAAAACAACAACCTAATCTGCTTTTTGTGATACAACTCTCAAATTTCCCTCAATAAATATCTAAATGATAATCCAATGCCTTTATACCATCACTTGTTAATAGCAAACAGCAGGAAACAAAGGATCTCCACACATGGCTCAAACTCCAGTATTCAGTATCATATCAAACCTACTTCAAATCTGTGGTGCCTTACAGTCTTTGCAATTATACAGGATGGATTTTCAGTTGGCCGCAGTAGTGAGGAAGATGGTGTTGACAAAGCAGGTGTGTCTTTGCCACACCACCATCCAGGCTGTTTTGGGCAGATCATCTAGGCATATGTGCAGACCACCAGGCAAGGCTTTGTACTTTCCCTGTCTGAGAGTCTGAGCTCTAGCTTTAAACAAGTCCAGGACGGAGGAGGTACACCTCACATAAACCCTCCGCCAGTCACTCAATGCACACATCCAGAATAACATAGAGGTAGATTAATAGATCACTAAATCACACGACTCACAAACAAGCCAGAGGCAACAGGAAAGCGACTCGACGGGCCAACGGTAAACATGTCTCATGATTCTTTCCCTCATTAATCCTGCATGCTCTGACTAACTCCATGTTTGTAACCGAAGTACAGAGCTGTCTATTAAAAGACTGCTTTATAAATTTGGACTGAAGTTAAATTCTACAAGAACATAAATCCTGAGTTTAATATTTATGAGTGACACACTGAGCATATCTCTTTCTGTACACCCTTTTTTGCTCCCTCTGTCTACATGTGGATCTCATGCTGGTTTAATCTTTTTACCGCCTTTTTGTTTTTCAGTAGTGAATAAGGTGATTTAATGATTTATTAGAACTGCAGAATCCAGCAAAGCTACAAATAAGAAGGCCTCTTGGTCACATTGTTCAAACGTGGGGAGCAGTCAGTCGCCGTAATCCACGCTGAAATGCCCCTGAAAGAGGGTCTTGTTGCTGCCTTCTCTCCCCTGGAAAACTTAGAAGTCAGGTTATGTGAATATCCAGTGTCAGAGCGCTGCTTTTATGGCATTACTTTTGAATGTTTATATCAGAGCAGACATTCTAGTGAAGCAGCTTCAGAGCTTCAGATGCCAGAGAACGGGACTGGGGATTAGATGAAGAAATATTGTTGCTCTGCGTAGAGCTGGTGAAGTTTTAGGTAGAAAGCGGAAAAAAATATCTCCGTTCATTTATCTTTAGTTGTGCTGTGCAGGTGTCTTCACAGATCTCTGAAAGATCAGACGGCTGCAGCTGATTCAGAACCCCCCCCCCCAAGATCCATCACTACCACCATCCATCACAACATGTGTTTAAAAACGCTACAACTGCTTTAGAAAGCACTAAATGATTTACAGCCAAAATACCTGATCTGCTACTCTGAACCATTCAGACCAGCCAGTGTTTACTGATCCCACAGTGACACTTCATGTCTTTATCAAGTTTCTTTTCGTTTCCTTTCTTCAAAAAAAATCTGTATATTGCACATTTTTTATGTTTTATGCAATTTTCAGGTTCATTTAAAGTTTGCCTTTTAAAATCATATTCATGCCATATGTACTGCATGTACATATCTGCAGTAGCCAAAGAACAGCAGATGTATTGCACCTGACACCTTGACACTGTGATGCAATCAATTTCCAATCATTTTTTTTCATCTGCATACATAAATCATCACATCTATCTCGCGTAAGGGATAAACACACGATAACGAGGTTTAATTCGCATGTCGTCTTAAATCTTAAGAATCTTTTAATCATTTAATTGTAATCCAAATAGGGTGTGGCCAAGTGCTGAAACTGCTCTGTAAAAGGTGGATGAGGGATGTCAACGAATGGCAAAACATGTTATGACAAATTAGAAACGCTGATTGTAGCACGATCATGGCTAGATGGTTACGCACAAAGCCCGTCTTTCTTCTTTGAGAGCTTTTTTTTTTTTTTGTTCTTCACTTGGCCAGGGATTCAGACACATCCTTTCATAGTAGGTCCTGGGGAGCCACTGACACCCCGACCCACAATCGCACATCACCCTCCACCCCCCGTCGCTCCCATGCCCCCTCTACCGCCATCTCTATCAAAGGCTTAGCGTGATCTGTGGACAGATGAAGGAGAAAATGTGATCTTGAAGAAAAAAAGTTAGGAAAAGGGGAAAAAAATGTAAGAAGCCAGTGAAGTGTAAGGGAACGGATCACAGGACTCAGTTCAAGTGTTGATGGAAGCGGGCCATTATCAAACAGAAAGCCTGTTTCAGTCCATAATTCAACACATTTTCTGCAGAGCAGCACACTGAGCTGTGAGAAAAGAAATTATACTGTCAAAGAAGTTTGCTTGAGGTAAAAAATTTTTTTTACATAATTTTTAGTTTTTTTCTGCCAAAACTGACAAGAAAATAATCAGTGATGAGGTAGTTTCCCCGTTAAGCACATAAACCAGAAAAAGAAGTGTGTGCGTACGCATATGTGTGTTTGTGTGTAGGTGGGTGGGATGGCGGGGTGGTGTGGTGGTGGGAGGGGGGGTTGATGAGGTCAGTGGTGAGGATGACAGATATGTTGTTGAAGGAGACAGCATACGAGGTGTCAAAGCAAACAGGATCGAGCGCACACAGGTGTGCAGCCTGCTCACCTGTGTGCAGACTACAGACACCTCCAGGCGCTCAGCATGCAGAGCATCAGCAGCGTGTCCTGCTAGATCCTCTTTGACTGACCGCCTCCGCCCACCTTAATGGCTGCACAAGAAGTTCGGCACTCTAAAATGATCCATTACAAGACAGGAAAAAAGGTGTGGTGTCTTTTTCTGTTAACATAGGACATATTTTGTGAGTGGAATGATGTGATTAAAGAGTACCAATATGCATATTTTGTGTTATTTGGCCCCTATTTTAAAAAAAGGAAGAAAGAAAGATTTTTGTGCACCTTCAAACACTGTAATAGCCTATGTCCAAAAGTCAACACACTATCAGTGAGCTGTACCGGAAAAGTAACTCAAGCTGGTCAAATAGTGTGTAATGCACGCACGGTTCATATTCTGTCAGTGATGCAGAGAAATTTGTTTTGTTTATTTTTTTTATTCTTAAGTCACGCCTTCTGTTCCTAAACGCACACTTCGGCTCCTAGCTGTCACATTAAGTGTTTAATTTTTGCACTCCAGCCCTCTACAATGATTTCTCTCCATCTCTCTCACACTCCCTTGTTTTCTCACAGCTATGCTGGCCCAACCCCCACCCCTCCTGCACCCCACCCCACCCCACCCCGAGGATAAGCTGTGGTTGGGCCCTGACATCCCAAGTAATTTACTAAGTCAACACAGAGTGAAGAGGGCCCGTGTGCTTTTAGAGAAAGCCCCTCTATATGCACCAGCCTCGGTCCCCGAAGAGACATGGCACACCGCACCACCAGGCTTCCATGCTGGGAATCAGTTAAAAAAAAAAAAGAGGAAAAGTGCAAATAGAAGATAAATATATGTTATAGAATATGTTTAAAATATTTATTAAAGTACACAAATGGTTTATGAAAACCTTTCTTTTTTTTCTGGTCGTAATTACATCCAGGGCCATATTTCTATTTGCTTGAGTTATGTGTGTTTATAATTTGCATCATATGTGTGTATAATCCAAAGAACTGTCACCAGTGTTGGTATATTTTGGCTTGTGACCTTTAGTCTTTTTCCTTGTTACTAATTGAATGAGTCTGCCACATTTATATACTTTAATATAAAAAGATTCGTTGTACTTAAACATACTGTGCATAAATTTGTACTTTCTACTGTATGTGAGCTCCTTTTTTTTAGGTCTTTCATCTTATTGAGATTGTGCTTGATGATGATGATGATGATAGAGAGAGGAGGGATAACATGCAACAAAGGTGAAATGTCAGGCCTGTCCATTTAGGATGTTGCATAAATCATATGCAAGATAAATGGAGTATTTATTGGGGTTACACTGATCATGTAGAAGTCTCAAAAACTCCGAAAAACTTGTGTATCAAATATGATACACTTGGCGTTATATAAGCGAGTCAGGTTTGTGCATTTTCTTCAAGCATGGGAACTTTGGGAGCTAAAAAGAAGAAGAAGCTTAATATTTCCATTCCTGGAGTTGCCCCTTGAGGCGAGTCGATCCCCATAGACCCGCTCAGTTTATTGCTGCAGCTTTCTAATCAAGCTTGCTAGTTGATAACTCCACAATCTCATCCAAATGCAGTCATTATTGGACTAAAAAACCATTAAGGCAACTGCCAAAACACTAACGCACAAGGTTTTAAAATGTGCAGTCCTGATACTCACATTTATTTTATGTGATCGCATTCATCTCAATTACATATATGAATAAATATCCTTTAAATATGAAACTATAATAATCCAGGTGGATCCAGGACAATTGTAATTTTCACACAATGAAAGAAACAACACCATATGATAAAATGCTGAAGGTTTCCATGAAGAAATGTGACAGTGGTGGCAGGACTGTGGTTGATCATAAATAATGTACTTTCGCAGTTATGCTCAAACTAAAGAAAGGAAGCCACAAGGTTCAGTCAGCTCCAACTGCATACACTGCATGAGCATGGACTCACACACACACACGCACACACACACACACACGCACACACACACACACACACACACACACACGCACACACACACACACACACACACACACACACACACACACACATGCTTGTTCAGGTGCAGGACTGCACTCTCACTGCAGGCTGCTCCTTGTAAAGGGGCCTTGGTAATCACTGTGTTTGCTTTCCCATTAGGCTGCTCTTCAGATGTGAGGGCTACCTGGGCCCGTTCACTCCCTGAGGAGAGCTTTTCACTCCTCTCCAAAAAGCATTATGAAGAATTAGCCACATAAACACATGCAAATTAAGAGTGA
>VUQK01038775.1:0-38971 GCA_015106715.1 Bujurquina vittata | reverse complement strand
CTGTTTACATTTTAATAGCAGAGCTGTGAGTGTTTTGTTATGGAGGAAAAAAACATTAATTTATTTGAGCAGCATTATTATTTAAATATGCCAATACCGGTAGTTTATTTTTGAGCAATTTCCCATGTACATCTACAGCTGAATGTTTAAAAAAACAGTGCCCGTGTGACTCAAGTGCCTTTTTGTTTATACCTTTTGGTATAAACAAATATCATATATATATTTATCATATATATATTGCCATTCAGCTAAAAAATACTGTGATATTATTTTTGGTCCATATCGCCAACCCCTATAGCCACATGGGGAATAATTTTTTTGGTATACTCTTGGCCCCTTAGTACCAACTGACCATCATTTAAATGGCACAGCCTACCTGAGTATTGTTGCTGACCACGTCCATCACTTTATGGCTACAGTGTGCCCATCTTCTGATGGCTTCCAGCAGGAAAAATGCATGATGTGACAAAACTCAAACTGGTTCCTTGAACATGACAGTGGGTTTATTATACTCAAATGGCCTCCGCAGTCACCAGATCTCAATCCAGTAGTGCACCTTTGGGATGTGGTGGAACGTGAGATCATGGATGAGAAGTTGACAAATCTGCAGATCTGCCATGAAGATTTTAGGCAGTTCTAAAAGCAAAAGGGGGGTCGGACCTGGTACTAGCATGATGTAACTAGATTGTTTCTGGTGAGTGTATGTGATCTCATAATTAAATAATCAAGGTCCTCAGCTTAACCTGCTTAAAAAAGTAATTTTAAAAAACAATGAAAAAGCTTTAAAAAAAATTACATCTTTCATTCTCCATAACCAACTTATACTGGATACTTGCACTGTCATGATGTATTCTGTCTGCATTTATTTAATTTCTAAATTTCTGACTTTTTTCTCTGTTTTCTCAGTAAATGGTCTCCAAGCTCGAACCTTTGGTATTTGGACGCTGCTGTCATCAATCATTCGCTGTGCCTGTGCCATTGATATCCAGAATAGAACGTAAGGCAGCTGGTTGCTCCTGCACCTTGTTTCTGTTGGCAGTCTACATGTTGTGTTTTTACAGTGTGTCACCCTGGCTCCTGCAGGCTGTATCACATCACCTTATGGACGTTTGTGCTGGCATTGGGCCACTTTCTATCAGAGGCGTTCATCTACAAAACTGCGCCGCTGACTATCGGAGTCATGGCCCCTCTCATTGTGGCAAGTGAGTAGGGATTAATAGTTCCGCAGCCTTTGTTAGACTCTTCATTGAGATGCCCTAATGCAGGGATACTCGCATCCAGGCCTCGAGAGCTGGTGTCCTGCAGGTTTTAGATGTGTCACTGATCCAACACAATAATAAAATGGTTGAATTACCTCCTTGGTATGCAGTCAAGTTCTCCAGAGTCCTGCTAATATCTTCTATATTTGACTCAGGTGTGTTAAAGCAGAGACACATCTAAAAGACACCGGCTTTCGAGGCCTGGATGCGAGTATCCCTGCCCTAATGCATTTCAAAGTTAGATCACACCACACTGGAAAACATTGTTAGATAAAAGAATCCTTAAAGCATCTTGCTGTGTTTTTGCAGGTTTCTCTGTCATAGGAATGCTCATCGGATTCCAGTGTTTTCCAGAAACACAAGAGGAAGTCGGAGCCCGACAGAAGAAGCGTAACTGAGTCCCAGCAATTGCAGTTTCCTCTTCTTGACTAAATACACCTCCACCAGCCTCTTATAAACTGGTTCTTGTGTGCCGCTCCTTGCCTTGAAGAACCAGGCGACCTGATGTAAATCTACTTTCTGCTTTGACAGTTTTTACATTTTCACAGATCAACCGCAACATTAAAACCACTCACAGGTCAAGTGAATAACATTATTTTGTGAAACTAATATTCTGCTGGAAAATGCTGGGATCCAGCATTCACAGGTCACGACTGCAGTGGACCACCCAGCAGGACAACGTGCTCAACCACAGGTGCAGCTTGTAGGTGTTTATCCAGCCTCCAAAGTGCCCAGATCCCACTCCAAATGTGCGTATGTGGGGTGTTCCACAGCAAGCCAGATCTTTGGAAGCTCTATCCCATGGCAATCATTGCAAACACCCTGGTCCCAAACACCAAATCCTCAGAGACCCTGGCTACATGAGGGATCAGAGCCCAACAGGGACCCACACCAGACTAGGCAGGTGGTTTTAATGCTGTGAGTGATTAGCGTATATTTTGATCAGTAAATCCTGCTTTTGCAATACAGTGGTTAATGTGTTCTGCTTTATAATTTCTTTCCTATTCAAATGAGCAATACCTGGAGTTTTGTGGTATCTTAACATCAGTGGATTCATTATCAGTCTTTTCAGTGTGGTGTTGAGTGACTGCAGAAACAAGTCTACAAAACATTTTCTTTTCACAATGATTGTTTTATTTCACCAGAGAGCCACTTTCTATCCTGTCAATGAACGACAGCCCAGATGTACCAAAGAACTGGGATGGCTAAGCAGTATAAAACCATGCTCCTCATTACAAAAATGATCAGAGGTTGCTCTTGATGCATGTTGTGTGCCGTGAAAGATCTGTACAGCCTGGGAATTTATGCACAAATAAATTTGTATAAAACTTTGAAAATCCTGATTTTTAATGTTTTCTATTGCTGTAATTAGTGTGAAATCTTGTATTTGAAGGATGCAGGCTTTTGTTTTTGCACGATTTGTGCCAAACACTTAAATCCCCATTCTGCTTGGTTCTCATATTTGGGTTAAAGCAGGCATCTTGAATATATTCTTGTGCTAATTCTCGTTGTGAATATTCAGATTTAAACACGAGCACATTGTGGGCAACTACAAAAATATATACCACATTTCACGAGTGCCCTCTTATTTATGTTTTTAATATACTGATTTGTTCTTATTTTCTTTTTTGGTACAATCCTGAAAATCCAGTGTTTTGCAGTTTCATTTTTCCTTATCTCCAGGATCAACTTTACATCACACCAAATGCCAAAAACTAAGGGTGTGGACAATTTACACCACAGTATGTCCCACGATCAGGAATAACTAGCATCCCTCACAGACACACAACAGTTCTAATAAAATAGGAACATTTTCACCTGAAGTAAAAGGTGCTAAAAGTGACAAACCATACAAATACTGGTTACAAAGCATGAAATACAAACAGGCAACAAAAATGAAGGAAAATGCTGAAATACTGAGCCCTTGGCTCTAATAGGCTGTGGAGGGCATTTATTTATCCCCAATCAGGGTCAGTGCACATCAGTACAAAGTTGCTGGACCCCTTGGGTCACTGAAGGAGTATAAAAATGATATGTGCTAGAGCTTTTACAGTGACCAGATCTTAACCAGACTGAGCGCCAATCATTCACCCAAATTAGGTAGTATTTTCTAGAAGAACTGCCCTCCATTACTCCAGCTTTGGCATGTGTTGGCCCAACACCTAAGATATAGTTCTGGTGGATTTTCCTTTGATTTATCGCTTGCTTGTATGTCTTACAGTAACAAAAGCTAAAAGTACACATAAAAAGTGTGCAAAAATGACAAGGGCAGCAGATCTGATTAGTCTCAGTCTCCCATCGTGTCTTTATCTTGTGCTGTGCTGACATCCTTTATGTTTCAGATGTCCTTGCCAGTTGTGACTTTTTGTAGCGATCACAGACAACACCAACCATACAAAGCATATTCAGATGCACAGCATCAATCACATTGAAAATCAGCAGTGTTCAGAATGAATACTTTGCCGCCATCCTGAACAGCAGGCAGACTGATATGAAAGCCTTGCTTAGGCAAAAGGTGACTCGGCTGTCGTGACAGGTGAACACCTCACAGTCCTTAAATTGGCACTGAACACATATTCTAAAAACAGAACACTAAGATAAATAAATTGAGAAATGTGAAGATGGAATTAAATTACAATATTGGTCCAATGTTAGGAAATAGTTTAAATAGCACACAGTAAAACACTATATTAACAGTCAGAAGAGGGCAGTAGAAGCAAGGAAAGAAATTCAGTTAGACAGAAGGGTGGAGTCACTAAAGTGGCAGTTCTATTGCACGTAACAAGACATGTATGATGCCTTCATTTGAAGACCTTCCTCTTAAGATCAGTCTTGGCTGATGATGATGATGATGATGATGATGCAAAAACCTTGAAAGTGCATTCCCCCATGATGGTTTGGGATGAGCTAAGCAGCACCTGTAATACTAGTGTGAATTATTGCATCACAGAGTCCAGTCAGTACCTCAAGTGTTACTCCGTAAAGCAGCACAGAGAGCAGTTCTCTATGATTCAGCCTCCTCTTGTACTTTCTCTTTATAGCTTTTAGCTCTGTACTCATTTGTGCATGTTGATGTGTCAGTTTTTGGGTTTTTTGGGTTTTTTTTGGTTTAGTCTGTACATGATGTCGTTGACAGAGAAATCTCTGTCCTCCTTACAACTTCCCCTCTTTCAAGATTTCAGGTGGAGAGCTTCCTCTTTCCAGATCAGCAGTTATTTTCTGCAAAGGACAGACATTTGTGAATGAGTGAAATAGAAGTTGTTTTTACATCAAGACTCGCGCAGCATTCAGAAAGACTTAAGAACAAACTAAAAAAATAAATAAAAATGACCTCTTCACATTCAGTACAAATCGTTACTTTTCTCTTCAGAATGAGTTTTAGATGAAGTTGAAACCACCAGATAAACGTTTAATTCAGCAGTAACAGTGAATCAGTGTGTACCGGTAATACCTTTAAGTAATGCAAACATCTTTGTGCACAAAATATCAGTCACAAGAGTTCATTTAAACCCCTATTTTTGCAAATTCAAACAAACTGTGCACTAAATTTCAGTAGCTTTTACACTCTGAAAACATGGTATTGTGTGTCCCTACCTTGACAGGTGTGTGTTTTGGTGTTAGTGAGGTTGTGGGTTTATTTCAAGGCTGCCGCTGCCAGTGGCTGCCGCACGATGTGGCTCCGTAGTCCTGCACTGATGACAGGGAGCCTGCAGGCTGGAATGATAGCTTTGGGGGTCACACCTCTGAGGGGCCCTAAGGGGTCCCCTCATCCTCTACCATGTCCTTCATAACACACCACCACCACCACTGCATCCAGAAGCACCTGCACACCCAACTACACTGCCTGCTAATGAGACTTGCACAGGCTTTGGTGAGAAAACTACATGTATCATGCCAATTATGACAGAACTGTTTGCTCGGCTTTACTCATTTGGATATATCACTTGTGTGTGTGTGTGTTTTTAATCGATTGCCCTATTATTAATATAATTCTATTAGTGTGCAGGATTGCTGGTGGGTAAACTGCATTTCTTATGTAAAACTGGAATATTATAAGGACAAAAAGGCCAAAGAAAGAAAGCAAGGAGGTCCCAAGCTTCACTTATAGCAAAGCAACAGGTGAGCACGCACAATGTGAAGTAAGCCGCTCTTTAAAATGGCATTCACTTAAAATTTCAAAGGTGATTTTGAGCAGCTGAATGTCACTACGTTTTGCTTTCTGTGTTCATTAGTTTAATTTTCATGAAACAAAGTCAAATGATTGACTAAATAATGTGTCTACTGTTACAAAATTAAACTATCTAGTTTTAATAGTGGTTTGTGTGGTTTTTTTAGCAGAAGATATTTGTTTGACAGCTCTCAACTGCACCCATGTAAGTATTAAACCAGAATAAGGCCTTTAAAGCATAAACATGTAAACATGCTTTCCATTAGAGAGAGCTGTAGAGCTGTTAGACAAAGCACAGTTGAAAGAAAATGACATTTTTAGTGAGTCACAGAGAAAGCTTCCACCAGTGGAGCAGGACAACCGCCTGCAGCAGACTGCAGTGTGAGCGACTGCGGCGAAGCCGCTAGCAGAAAAGCACTCGAAGTCCATTCAATCCAGAGCCAGGGTGGGCTCTAAACACATGCCCGCTCCATGGGGATGTGAAGAGTCCACCTCTGGCTTCATGTAACACACACAGCTGTACTTACACTCACTGTCTGCACCTCAGCCTGTTGGTTAGCCTTCTGTCGTCGAAGATCAGATTTGATTATTCCTGCATTAGAATATGAAACACTTTAAACTTCTGGTGCTTGATTATGTGAACAATACAGATAGCAAAATAAAGCTAAAATTTCAATAGAATTGCATACTGTAGTTTATCTTCAAGAGTAATTTTCTGGGTGAACATGCAGAATATCCTTCGGTGCTCAGAGATTAAAATCAAAGATAGCCTCTTTCCTGTGCCCTGGTTCTGATAGGTTTCACACATCAGAACACAACAAATAGGTCTTACGGTCCTAAGTAAATTCAACCTCAGATGAACTGCAAAACATGACATATTACACAGTATCATTATTTGACAAAAATTAAGCCAAAATGCAGTAGCAGTGTGTGAAAAACTATGTACCCCCTTACTCCTTCCACAGAAATTAAGAGGTTAAGTAGCAGCCAGGTGCTGCTAATCAAATGCACTTGATTAACTGATCATCAGCAAACGTGAACACCTCTATAAAAGCAGTTTGTTCATCTGGAGCATTCAGGTATGTTAGCACAATGATCTCAGAGAAGTAAATGTTGTTGCCCATCAATCTGGGAAGGGTTATAACGTCATTTCCAAACTATTTCAAGTCATTCTTCAGTGAGAACAATTATTTACATGTGGAAAACATTCAAAATAATTGCCAATCTTCCCAGGAGTGGCTGTCCCAGCAAATTCACCCCAAGATCAGAAACTGCAAAGCTTAGAGAAACTGCAAAAAAAAGAACAGCTACATCAGACTCTGCAGACCTGAGCATGTTAAATGTTTAAGTTCATGGCATTACAATTAGAAAAGACTCAAAAAATGTGACCAAGTCACGTTCTAAAGAGAAGAGAACAAAGTGGAGATGTTTGCACATCACCTTTGATGAAAACCAAACAGCATATTAGCAGAAACATCTCATATCAACTGTCAAACACGGTGGTGGAGGGATGATGATTTGGGCTTATTTTGCAGCCACACAACCTGGGCACTTTGCACCCACTGAGCCGACCACGAACTCCTCTGTATGCCAAAGTATTCTAGAGTAAAATATGAGGCCATCTGTCCGACAGCTAAAGCTCGGCCCAAATTGGGTCACACAACAGCACAATAACCCCAAGCACATCAGAAAATTCACAACAGAATGATTCTGTTATTTTTCAGTCAAAGTGTTGCAATGGCCAAATCAGAGTCCAAACCTCAGCCTGATTGAAATCCTGTGACTGGACCTTAAAAGAACTTTGCATAAACAAATCTCTAAAGAAGAGTGGGCCAAAATTCCTCCACAACAGTGCGAGAGTGATTAAGTCACACAGAAAATGATTACTTCAACTTATTCCTGCTAAAGCTGGTTCTACACGCTACTGGATCATGTGGTGTACTAAGTTTTTCAGACTGCTTCTGCATTTTGGCTTAATTTTTGTTATATGTCCAGGTTGTACTTCTTCTTTTCTTCTTCTTTTGTACTTTCTTTTAACCATGATTTTAGCACACGAGGCGTGCTCTCAGTGACCTCATAATTGTGTCACCAACATTCAGCACACTTCCAATAAAACACGACATCATGACATGCTAAAGCTCATCAGTGACCCACATGTCACCCTTTGAAAGTTGCACATCTGATTTTTTTGTTCAGTTTTAAGTGTTTCAGTCAATACCCAACATATGACAAGAGGCTAGCAAACATATACATACATGCCCATATATATATATATATATATATATATGTTCAAAGTTTCAAATAAATCCAGCAAACTTTCCAGTAATTCCTGCAAGCCTAAAGCTAGGGCTCTCTAACTGCTTGATTTCTGCTTGAGTTGTTTTTATGCTCTTAGCTCTGTATGATGTCAATGAGTGTGGCTATCCCCAACATGTTTATTTCAGGCATACAGAGCATGCAATCCATAAAAGATGTGACTTAAAAAGGAGGGGACAGATTGTGTCAGACTATGAAAGGTTATTGTGAGCTGTGAATCATTCAAAGCTACTCTATTTTTATTCTTGGAGTTCACTATAGTGCTAAAAAAGATGGTCCCCTTTAACCATAACTTTAATATATTAAGAAATGTGATTTAGCCACTAGGAGGCAACATTTGCCTATGAACAATTTGAGTCCTGGGCTGTGAAACTTTAGCACCCGAAATATTACACAAAATAGTTCAAGGTTTAAACAAGCATTCTCTATTATAAGAATCTACAGCATATAAATATATGCAGACATGAGAAGGAAAACCAAATCTACAGAGATTAATATGTTACCTGTCATTACTGTTCCTATTAGCAGAAAGATGCACAAGAACATGTTTCCGGCTAAAGTTCCCCATTTATCGATTATCTTCCCTTGAGAGATAGTGAAAATGATTCCAAAGATCTGAAATGAGAGTTGTAAAACACTTTACAGACCCAAATCAGCACGGCACGTTATGTTTTATGTTTGTTCTCTGACTCTGCAGTCAGTCCTGCTAACGTTATTGACCTGAGCTGAACAGTTTAGGAGTCCAGACGAGGTCCCCTCTGATTCGGGGTAGGTGAGCTCTACCGCATACTCGAAGCCCAGAGGTAGGTATCCTGTCATGAAGAACCTGGAGTAAGACAGAAACTGAAGGTCAAATTAAACACGAAAACAAAAGTTTCTGACCTGTCGTAAGTAGTTCGTGACTCAAATACTTTTAACTGTCCCAAAACCGGCAGAAAAAAGGCTCCACAAATGTAAAAGTAGGACAAGTGCATATTGATGTTTAATACGTTCCGAATGGGCTTCAGAAGAGAAAAGCAGACAAAGGAATCACTATGGAAACCAAATATGGACATAATCAGCTTACCATAAATAGCAATAATTGACAAAGCCTGTGGACTGTGGAGTATTAATTTTGCCTCAAAAAAGCAGCACTCCTGCTATTTGAGCAGCTACAAAGAAACTGAATGACACAGAACTTTAGCAGCTGTTTAGAGCTGGACTTTAAAATGTGACAAGATATGGTTCATCTTTACCCCGAAGTTAAAACTAAAGTCAACACTGTGCCATCACACATGTCCCAATAAACCTTCTCTTTAGGTATCCACTTTTCAAAACACTTTCAGTCCCTGAATAAATGGATTTCAAGCTCCACATAAACCCTTTATTTTCAAAAATAGCTGGCACCCCCTCAACATTTTTCACTTTGACACTTCCCAAAATGCTTTCTTTAAGTAAAGTATGAGAAACCCCATTTTCCCCCAACATATGTACCGGTACTTAGCAGATTAAAGGAAATCATACACAGGAATATTACATATTGACTACTTGCATTTTGAAAGACCCAACTGTTTATTTTACAGCCACAGTGGTCTTTATTCTTTAATGATTACCTACCCTAAAACTCCAGCTGTAACAAACACCACCCACAGGTGACCCAGGTTGAGGGTGAAGGCATAGACCACCATCCCAGTGAGAGACAGGATATACACGGCCAAGGTGGTCCGTCTGTGGAAACAGGAGACCAATATCAGTAATAAAGTTTATGGCAGTAAGTTGTCATATGTTTTTACTTATAATACATATTTTCACATATTTTTGGTAAAATACTACATAAATCCAGCTTAATCTAATTCGACTGTTACATTAATGTTTAAAGGTGCAATGTGTAGGTTTAAAGCATTAAAAGGAAACAACTAAACCCATCAACAAACGGAAAAAGGAACTGTTGTGTACGTCAGGTACACCTATGTATTGTGTTGGAGCAATGTCTGCTGAAGTTAGTGGCCTGAAGGTGATAATGAGTCACTGCAAAGTCCACTCTGCCCTCAGCCCAGACGGACTGACATTGACCGGATTGCATATTCTAAATTTCTGACAATCCATCGTGAAGGTAGTGCCACCAAAGAAGAAGAAGGAGGTATACATAGAAGCAAAATGAGGCCAAAGTGTCCATTTTCTCCCAGCAGGGCTTCTATTTGCTATTAGGCCAAGTCTGACCTGACAGTTATGTGAGCAGCACCATCTACGCTTAAGCCTTCTTCTTGCCATCCTTTGCCTCGTCATCACGTGCCGATTTTAGAACGAGTAGACTTTGAATACAGTAATGATCATTAGCTGATTGATAGATATCTTCTAATCTAAACCTATTTGAGATTACTGAAAAGCTGTCATTTAAAGTTTGAGTCGAACGATAATTCAGTAGCTGGTCACTCACTGCTGCTGTGACCAAACCAGCAAAAGCAGGTGAACCCTCTCCAAATATAAAAGCAAGTACATCCCTTTACACTGACATTTTCAGGGGTGGATTCTGTGAGTATTTGTGAAAGAATGGGTCGTTCTCAGGAGCTCAGCGAATTCCAGCGTGGTGCCATAATAGGATGCCACCTGTGCAACAAGTCCAGTCCTGAAATTTCCTCACTACTAAATATTCCACAGTCAGCTGTTAGTGGTATTACAGCAAAGTGGAAGCAACTCAAAGCAGTAGGCCACATAAATCACAGAGTGGGTCAGTGGATACTGAGGTGCATAGTGCGCAGAGGTCGCCAACTTTCTGCAGTATTCTCTGGAGTGACGACTCACGCTTCTCTGTCTGGCAATCTGATCAACGAGTCTGGGTTTGGCGGTGGCCATGAGAACGGTACTGGTCTGGCTGCATTGTGCCAGATTCGGCCCCTTAGTTCCAGTGAAAAGAACTCCCATTGCTTCAGCATACCAAGACATTTTGACAAGACAATTTAATGTTCACAACTTTGTCGGAACAGTTTGGAGATGGCTCCTTCCTGTTCCAGCATAACTGCACATCAGTGCACAAAGCAGGACCATAAAGACATGGATGGGCGAGTTTGGTGTGGAAGAACTTGACTGGCCTGCCCTCAACCTGACCTCAACCTGATAGAACACCTCTGGGATAAATTAGAGCAGAGACTGTGAGCCAGGCCTTCTCATCCAACATCAGCGTCTGACCTCACAAATGTGCTTCTGGAAGAATGGTCAAAGATTCCCATAAAAACACTCCTAAACCTTGTGCAAAGCCTTCTCAGAAGAGTCGAAGCTGTTATAGCTTTTTTTATGATTGAACTTGCAATAAAATGTAATGTAAACTGTATACTAGAAGTGATAAAGGTCCAGTGACTCAGCCAATCACAGGGGCAGTAATTTCCTTTGTATGCATCCCATGTATCAAAGTGCATGTTATGACAGACACAATAAGCACTAATGCAAGCAATAAAAACAGAGTAACTTAAAATATGTTCAATATTTAAAAAAAAGTAAAAATACTTGTCACAAGAAGGACCATCTACAAAGACAAATTCACTCTGGTGAAGCTGCCTCTTGCACAACCACGCGTAAAACAGGCAGCAAAACATTTTTGTTAATATAGCATAGTCCTGTGACTCACTCCAAATTAGGACAGTGCGAGAGTCAGGATCCACAATATAAATCTGGGCTTAACTGCTCTGATAGATAACCATCCTAATGGCATGTGAGGAATCTGCAGACAGAGGATCTTTTTTTCTAATCATAAATAGATTTTATGCCACATTACTGAAGGCAGTTCATCAACACTCCAACTTGTGGAAATTGGTAAATGGTCATTTTGTGGGGAAAAAAATAAGTAAGTAAAAGTAAAGGTATATATCTATCTTAGCAAAGTAAAAACAACAGCACTAATAATCAGAAATTTTGACTTTTAAGATTGTATTATTACTGTTTCTCCACCTTTAATGCAGTGGTAAAAGGCTAGAGAAGCTACAGTGAAGTACCAGTAAAGTATAGGCTGCCAGTTCAGATAAGCAGAGAGCAACATCACACATAAAACTCGGCTATGCGGTATTGTTATTTGTGCCTCCTTTGCTCAAATGGTTTAATTCACTTGGACATCTCTCTGTGAATGGATGGGTGACTTACAGGACGTTCATGCAATGAGTCAATATTTTAAAGCACAGCTAACATTGTACAGAACAAGAGAGAAAGTTGATCCTGAAAAGTGGAACTTAAAACCATTGCCTTTAAGACTGGCTTTGTTTTACTTAAAGCACATGAAGCTGTTGGTGAAAATGCCTTGCTGATGCCAGAGGTCAGAGGAGAATGGTCAGACTGATTCAAGCTGAAAGAAACAGTAACTCACAGAGTTACTCATTACAACCAAAGTTGAACCTTGAAGCAGATGGGCTACAGCAGCAGAAGACCACAGAACAGGAAACTGAAGCTACAAGACACACAGACTCACCAAAATTGGATAACAAAAGATTGGAATAAAGTTGCCTAATCTGATGAGTCTTAATTTCTGCTGCAACATTTGGGTGATGGGATTCAAAAGTTAATATAAATAACATGAAAGCATGGATTCATCCTGCCTTGTATCAGTGGTTTGGGTTGCTGGAGGATATTTTCTTGGCACATTTTGGGCCCCTTAGCCCACCGGAGCGTTGTTGTTAATCATGTCCATCCCTTTATGACCACAGTGTAGCCATCCTACATTATGATGGCTGCTTCCAGCAGGATAACAGGCCACATCACAAAGCTCAAATCCTCACAAACTGGTTTCTTGAACATGACATTAAGTTCACTGCACTCAAACAGCCTCCACCAGACCTCAATCTAATAGAGATGACACCTTTGGGATGGAGTGGAAAAGAATATCACATTATGGATGTGCAACTGACAAATCTGCAGCAGCTTTGTGAAGCTGTGAAGTTTCCAGCACCTTGTTGAATCAATTCCATGAAGAATTAAGGCAGTTCTGAATGATCAAAGGGGGTCCAACCTGGTACTAGCAAGGTGTACCCAATGAAGTGTCTGTAGAGCGTATATTTAGGATAATGTAGGCTCTTTCTTGGTGTCAGAAAGCACAGCTCTGTTTGTTTTTGGTACACATCACTGAAAACTAGTGTTTAAAAGAAATCTGTTACTTGTAGGTTTTGGTCTTGTCCAGCCATATGCCACATATGAGGGAGCCCGCCATACCAGCAATGACAATGGTTAGGCCAATTCTCCCAGCATTCACTTCTTCACCCTGAAAGAGAAAATGTTGGCAGTTATGGTTTACAGGCCATATGAGACACCTGTGAAGCCATAGTGTGTAGTTGTTTTTGTCCTAGAGGTACTGGGCCATAACAATTGGACTGTTATCTGTGTCAGGGTCATATGTTTGGATGCTTGATAGCTCAGTGTCAAATGAGGTCAAACGGGGTCTATCTGCTGGGCCTATTTACATTGAGCATATGGCAGGAAAGAAGGCTAGAGAAGGTAATGGAGAACAAAGAAACTTTCAGAGGAAAGGTGACACAAAAACAGAACTAATTTGGAATAAAGTTTAAACACATAAAAAGGCAGTAGCCATAATGGGGACTTACAGGATAGTGGTCAATGATCATCCGGTTCAACAGTGTGGAAATAGCATAGAAGCAGCCGACGTTCAACCCTGTAGACAACAAACAGAAAACAGTTTATTCTGAGACAATCTGTAGAAAAAGGTCTCATCTGGGGACCAGATGGGACCGTTTGCGTCTACCTAAAAACTGCTGAGACCCTCACACAACCTCTCTGTACCAGCCCTTAGAGAGTGCTTGGCTAATATTTAAATGTAATACTACGAATCAGTACCTCTAGATACCAAACACTAAAAGACATTACAATTAGATTATTTTTGTAAACTCCCCCACTCAAAAGCTTGCTCTTATATTGAAACCTTAATCTGAAAGAGCATTTAACTGAACACTGTTTCCCGCACTGTGCTACCGTATCATGTTTAAAGGCCAACATCAAATAGAGGACTTTGAACAGTCTTTCCCAGTGTCATCATTAATTAGTGACATTTGAGCAAAGAAAAAAAAAGTGTTATCTCAAAAGACAATTAAATCAATACTACACAGAATCAATGAGTTTTCATGACTCACACACAGAGGCAGTGGCAAACATCTATTTTGAGGATTTTGCAACAACATCCTATCCTGGATAGGTAAGGTAAGTAATGTGGGATGGCATGGATTTTAAAGTGACGTAATTAAGACGCCACTGTGACACAGAAATGTGTGCAAATATAGATATTTCTCATCTCTATGTTTGCATAAACATGTTAAAAATGAATTATAATGTAATGATGCTTCCAGCATGAACATCAGAACTCCCTGTTTTTTGGTTGTGTACTGTGGCTTCACTGAGTTGATTGAGCTTTGGAGTTTTGGGCAGACAAAAAAAAGCCATCTAAACATGTCATATTGAGTGTAGATTTTGGGTTAAGTAAAATGCTTATTAGTTGCAGCCTGGAGCAAAGATGAGAGAATCAATAACCTTTTAATTTAGCCTGCAAATACAACACGTGACTAGCTGTCATTATACAGATTGTCTTGTTTACTAGTTTGAATATATAAGTACAAAACAGCCAACAGGGAGGGCCCCACCATAGCTAACCACCAGGAGCATAAAGGGCTTGTTGCGCAGCAGCCTCAAAATGGAGGCTGTGTAGGAGTACTCGTCTGGTTGCGTGTTCCTGGCCTGCGCCTGGGCCTGTGTGGGTGGGATCTCAGGTTTCTCCTGAAACACTGAAAACACAAAGAAATACAGCATTTCTTGGGGTTACTTTGATTTTTTTTAAGATGTAACATTTAGTTTAGAGAAAAAGAAGTAGAGCCCTCACACCTGAAGTAGACTGAATATACGTTATCGTGATAGCAGGAATCCAGTAGATGTACATTTCCCTCAAGCCTCACATAATGCATCTTCTCTCAGATACTGCAGCACTGAAGTGGTCAAAGCTTATTGTCAGGGTGGAGATGTGAATGCTCACTTGTTAAAAAGAGAAAAATTTTGGACTTATACGCTGGATACCTCAGCTCCAAGCGTACTTAATGAGCATGAGTATCATATAGGCTTACAGGCACTTTTATTGTTGTCACTTAACCCATTTTTAATATGGTTACACTATTTTTTTTCTATGATCATGTGATTTTTCACTTATTCCTCAACTATTTCTTGACATTTATGTTGAATTTCCCCTTGTACATTTATAAATAAGTGCAGTTTTGTATATGTATTTTTTGTTTTGCTTATTGGTATTTGTGTGTATACAGAGAGTGTGCTGTAATGTAATGCTCTCTATGTCTGAAGAAGGGCAATTATGCCCGAAACGTTGCTTAGGAGCTACTCCAAATACGCAGACTCTACTTCTCTTTTGCCATGACTTGTTTTAGTCCTGCACCCAGTTTTTCCACCTTCTTTTTTTAATATAAGTGTCTCTTTATTCAATTTGATAAAATTTTGCTCAGGACAGCGGCAAGAACAGAAGCATACAGAGCCAAAGGAGCAAAGTTCAGTGTGATGCTGAACGAAGAGTCACAGTGGAAGCTAAACACAACATAACTATAAAGATAAGATATCGGTCTCCACAGCAGTTTTCACACGTGAACTGCAGCTCTGAACATTTTTAGACATTACCTAATGGAGTTGCATGTGAGAACACAAATGTCAGCTGGCTCACACTTGGAATGATCTTTAACCCAACCCCCTCCCAGCTCTCTAGTGCAAAGTCCATGTGATGCCTGATTAAGCCTGTGCAAGAAAATGCAGTTAAGCTTTCCAGCCAGCTAATTACCATCTTTGTGACAGTTTTATTTAATTTGCTTTTTTGGCTTTAGTCAGATTTTGTGTGTGTTTCGGTCCAGTTCAGCTGTTGTAATTCTGGGTCTTTTAATTTAAGTACTACTGTCATGAAATAAGTTTGATTTAATGAAAAGTTGACATTTCCAGTATTTTTGTGCATTTATATATTTCCTAATAGTTTCTGTATTGTTAATTGCATTTAATCTGAGTTTGTCAGGTTGCCAAATATGATCCATATCTCTGATTTGTACAAGCGTAAATATATATTATGTATACTCAGAATTGGCGGTGCACAGTACATGTGTGATCATATAATTTTCAAGTCAATAAAAACTGCTTGATGGGACAACTTCTGTGCGGTATGTAAAATGAAATACAGATTTTTTTCTGACACCACAATGGGTGAAATCTGGAATCACCAACCTTTGCCCTCACACGCACAGTCAAAAGGTGATTGTCACCCAAGGATCTGCCTCTGGGTTATTTAGTAAGCATGTCCCAGAAATAAAAGGACTGCTCCTACACCATGTATCTCTGACCTTCAGTGAATTTTAGTCCTTGGTGGAGGTGAAAAGAGAATTTAACAGAGCTGGAGGGCCGATGATTTTATAAAACACGGCTATGACTCCCCGAGTCCCTGCCTGCATTTCACATCATGTCCAAACTCATCTCATCAAAAGGCAGACAATTACAGCAATTACCGCAGCTGCTCATCTGTTGGACTGCATCGAAGTTGAGTTTTTCGCTAGAAAGCACATCTCAGGCAGACTCAGCTTCCCAGCGGAGCTGGCTGAGGAGCCAGACAACTCCATGAAAAGCTCACCCTGTCATACAGAAGACTAAATATTTATAACAAAAACTAAACTTAAGGGCTGCAAAAAGACTCTTGTCTTCTTATTTAAAACAGCATTGTAACTCTTCCAGTAGTAACATTACCATTATTAAATTACTATGAAGGACAAAGGAGTCAAGGTGCAGTAACACTAGAAACCAAAAACTGTCAAGATCACTCTTTACTTTCTACATTTTCCCACCACGGCTGTGGGAGCTGTGTGACACTGAAGGTGACTTGCAGTGGGCAACTGCTGCATGAGTGAGTACAGAGCTCTGACAGCTCTTACCCACTCTGAACCTACTGGCTCTTTTATACAGATGTGAACCTGAATCAGATCCATGCATCATCACAGCCAAAAACAGTGGTACGGCACCACAACATTGCAGGCTGGAAGCTGCAAACAGTGGAGTTGGGGGGCTACAGGAGGGACTCCTGTTAGACATTCGCTAATGATTTAGTGATGCAGCCTGCATTTTTTTTCATGCCTTATTTTCTTCCCACTAAAATTACCCCAAATTCTGCAACACAAACTGAAACAGTCATAAACGACGTGCATGAATAGACGTCTTCCCTTTAAATACTTACCGATGACCACAAGGACAAAGATGACGGTGGCTATGCCCGCGCTAATGTAGAACATTATTTTGATATGATGTGCCAGCTCGTCCATGTCATCCACATTAGGCACGAGGATGGGCGGAACCAGGAACCCAATGGCAATACCCAACTGTAAGTGAGAGACACAGAATTAAAAAATGACCCTGCAAATTGAGGTGACGCCTGCACACACACGCACACGTCCAAATTAAAAACAGCTACACCGGGGAGCACATCATTGAATACGTGAAGAAACAGAAAAGAAAAGGTGAGTTAAGGCTTTGGGGAAAGGGAAAGTTTGTGCTTTTGTATGCTGCCCTGCAAAATGAATAAAGAAAAATATAATTTAATGAAATCAGTATGAGTGATGGCATACATCTTATTGTAAAAACATTAAATACATGCTTATTTATCATATGTAGCAAAATAGAGTAGAGAGGGGGTGTTAATGGAATAGCTTGACATGACTGTAGTGTTATATTTACCAGACAGATACAAGAATTTCCACAGGTAACACAATAAGTCATCTTTCTTGGGTAAACTGCCTAACACATGAATATTATATGTCACTAAATTAAAAGCCCAACACGCCCAGCCAACTCAGTGAAAGGCAACAATTCTAGTGGATCTTGGATAAATGGGAAGGGAGGTGGTGGTGGTGGTGGTGCTAAACTTTCCAAATTTGAATACCACAACAGCAGTGCCAACACCCTCGGCTTCCTACAGTCACAAGAACATTCCAGATGTTCCATTCCAAATGACGGTGGCCTCGCTTTCTTCTGTTTGACTGGCAATTCATTAAAGGCTTTTATGGAAATCTTATCAAATTTTTGCTAATGTGAACTATTTCCAAATGTCCAAGGTATTATGTAAACTACTTTAGCCTGAAAACTTGGAAGCATCAAGTTTTAGCGACTGCAGCCAAAAGAATTAAGTCGTGGTGAGTGAGTAAACATCAACAGCAGTGCATCCTTTTCATCTTCATCGGTAGGGAGTGGGTCTAAAGCACAAAACAAGAACATTCATTGCAAGCATTGGTATTTGTTGTTTGGTCTAGTGAAGGTGGGAGAGGACACAGTTTAGCTGCGGAGGTTAAAGAACACCGCGGTGCGCTCAGAGTGGTCAATAAGATGAGAAAAATGTTAGAGATTATGGAGAGATCAGAAAGCACTGATGTGCGCTCCGTTCATTAACTCTTTACTTGCTTGTTTGTTCTAAGGAATAAACGGAATTATAAAGCCACATTCCCTTTAGAAAAGACTTCAGACTGCATCAAACTGCCACTCTATCACATTTATTCTTTACGTTTTGTTGACTTTCAGATCAATTCTGAGATTTGATCTGGTGCATTTTGAGATTCCCCATTACCCTTAATTTTCCAGATCTCATGATCTCATCTGTTTAATGCAATTTTCAGGTTTTTAGGGAGAAAGCAAACGCAGTGACAGACACCCTCCCCAGCAGGCCTGACTATTTCACTATGGGCACAGCAGTGTGAGTTCACTGTAAAGTTAATTTACCCAAGCCGAGGAACCTTGCTCAGAAGCAGACAGATCAAGCTGTGGAAGTCACCCGGCATTCCAAGCAATTTTTCCCTGGCTAGAAAGAACAAACCACACAAACATACAGACATAAAGGAAATCACTTTGAACACTTAAACAATGCCTGTATCCTTTTTTCATATATACTTTTTTTTTTAATTTATTTATTTATTGGCCTCTAATTTCCACACAGTTTGTAAATCTCTACCACACAACTGTTCCCTGTGTGGAGAAATTTGAACAGTCCAGTGAAAGTCTGGGTTTAAGATTTAAGAATATATATTTTGATAATAGTAATCCAAGGTATGTTTAAGCAGTAAGAGTAAGCAGAAGCATTTAGAGAGCAAGCTTAATGTGAACTATGCCCTTCTACTTCCCATATACTGCAAGCACAGCATGTGAAGTACTTGAACAGAACTGAAACTAACAATGTAAGCATGTATTGCCTACTGGATTAATAATTTCTCTAAGATCCTTTACCCTGAAAGGAATACCTGCCCAAAGAGGGTGATTGGCTTTGTTAAACCTGTGGACTCTTAAAGAATATGCAGGAGCAGAGACAATCACACGTCAAGATGGCTTGACATGAGCCTGCTTTTTTTTTATACTGCAAAGAGAATTAAAGATGACAGAGCTCTCATTTACTCTCTCATTCCAACACGCATCTTTTAACATGAAAAGTTCATAACACCATTCACACCCAGCAGGTAAACAAAGACACACCTGGTTTCCCAGAACACCAATGGAGCACGCGGTGGACACCTCCTGCTGCCCGAACCATAGGGACGCAAGTCTGGAAGGGATGCCCAGGATATAAACTGTGGCCACCGAACACACAAACTGTCCAAAGAAGGTCATAGCAAACATGTTGGGGTTCGCCGTGCCCGTCTTGATCCAGGCCCCGATGCAGTTGAAGGCGGACCCCACCACCACAACATCTCTCATGCCCCGATTGTCGAGGAGCCAAGTGACAGGCAGGATGAAAGGGATGTAGGTGAGGAAATAGATCATGGACAGCCAGTCAATGGCCAGGGTGTTGATGCTGTAGAAGCGCATGAAGATGTTGCTGATGATGCTGTACTGCAGCCACATGAAGGCGTTGCTCATGGAATAGACGCTGAAGATGAAGAGCATCACCCACCGCCGTTTGTACAACCTGGTCTCCATAAGTGGAAAGAGCTGTGCAGTGTCCACGGCTGAGAGCTCCTCCAGGGTATCATCGCTGTCTCCCAGAGGCAAGTGGTATGTGTATTCTTGCAAGCTGCTTCTCTCTTTCCTTGTTGGAGTGCAATCATTGCCCGTGGCCTTGTTGAGGTTGTCCGTCCATTCGTGAGAGAGTTCATCCTGAGAACTCATGTTGCTCCAATTGAAACTCTTCCCTCTTCTTTCAGGCCTCTGTATCACTCGGCAGCTGAAGGGGAAAGCAAACACTTCTTCTTGTGTGTGTACACAGTGGAAGCTTACCTGACTAATCCCTCCCACCCAGCAGGCATTTCCTAAATGCTGATCATAACCAGGATCACCTGCTGAGCTTAAACTGGGGATTACAACCTATTAGTGCTGGCTGATTTATCAGAGGTGAACAATTGCATACCTGGCGGCCAGTGTTGGTGCTCGACTACCTGCTGTGTTTTACTTTTTGTGCTATACATAAAAGCATAGCACAATGAGTGAAAGCCAAACTAGAAGAGCAACTTGATTTTATTGCTAAGGACAGGCACATGACACTCACACATATCAATGTGCACAAAAGACTTGAAGTTATTAAGGGGAATGCTGAATGTGCAGGTAAACTACGTGGGTAACCTCTTGGGTAAATATGTGAAACTGCTGATCTAAATAAGTACAAAAATACATTAATTATGGCATGCCGGAAAAATATAGGAGTCACAAACACCATGCTGTGATGGGAAAGTGTCCCTCAGCACTCAAACATGAAGTTACGGTAACACACTGCTTGTAGAGCAATTATTAAGGTTGAGTGTTTCTGGTTCCTAAATTAGATTTTCCAGCACCCAATCGGTTTATATTATATCTTCTGTCTCTGGCATTACAATACTGGCAGACCTGAAGCTGGTCAGTTAACACAGTGCAGTCAGAAGGGATTAGCACAGTATTAGCACAGTGTTGTGTTAAGTCACATGCCAGTGCACTGCTGGTATGAGATTCAGTTTTAATTTGAAGATGTTTACATGCACATCTGATGATCAGTGTAGGAGATATAGCATTTTAAACACTTTCATCCAGTTTTAGGGGACAACAATAAGTAGGTTATAAAAAGTAGGTTCCAACGCTGTACTACTGTACTTATTCGTGACAATGAAAAGTATCAGTGTTGTTTTCTGTCTGCAGTTTATAGGGGAGCGTGGGTACAGTTAATGCCTGACACACATTGTGGTTTTCAAGGCTACAAACAGGTGCATGCAGATTTTAGATAAGGGGTTATTTAAGGTAAGAAATTATTTTTTTTTACCAAAACAGTTTTCTTTAGTAAGGAAGCTTGTTTCCAGCACTAAAAAAAAAATCATCATGACAGTCAACCACTAAAACAATTTTTTCTGTTCAGGAATGTAAGTAAAAATAACTAATTTGGCATTTTAATCCAAAAATAATAATCCATCCATCCACTTCCACTTCTCCTTTTCAGGGTCACGGGGGGCTGGAGCCTATCCCAGCTGACACAGGGAATGAGGCAGGGTACACCCTGGAAAGGCCGCCAGCCTGTCGCAGGGCCAACACAGAGAGACAGACAACCATTCACACTCACGTTCATGCTCTCATTCACACCTATGGGCAATGTAAATTGGCCAATTAACCTAACCCCAGTAAGTGCATGTCTTTGGACTGTGTGACGAAACCTGAGTACCCGAGGAAAACCCTGCGCTTTAATATGTTTTCTGCTTTTTTTTGTAAAACAAATTTGAAAAATCATGGATAACAACAATATTTATATTGTAACATTAAAAATATGATTTTGATTAAAGAACTTGCACATGCTGGTGGATTAACCATTAGAGAAACATAATAAATGATTTTGATAATTACCAATACTGTTCATTTAGAGCAGCTGTAGCAAAAACCCTTAAATTAGGTAGTAGTCTAATAAATTTGTTTAAGAACTGCAGGTATCTCAAAATTTCAAGTTAGATAACAACAGGAGTTTCTCTGGCAAAATGTGATTTTACAAATTTACCGATACTTCATTTCAGTGCTCAAGCAGAATTTCCAGGTATAAGTACTTTACATATTTATTTTTCTAACACCTTTTTACTTTTACTCCCTAAATTTTACACAAATGTCTGAACATTCTACTCCCTACATTTTCGATATTATTTCGCATCACTGCATGCCACCTCTATTTTGCCACCTATGGTAGTTATCACAAATGCATGGCAAAGTAACACTGATCACACAAAAAGGTATTCAATGCGTGCAATAAGTTCTTAAATCTATATGAGAGCTATATGAGACTACTGATCTTTGTCTTTGTTAATAATAGAGCACAAATAAATCCAATAGTCACACTGAAGGATGCAGTGTACTGATGAGTAACCCTGTCTAGCTTTTGTTACTGTGGTTGTGTCTTTTGGCAGTCTGTAATCACCTGCTGTTGTTGTACCAGAAAGTGATCCTCTGCCAAAAAGTGATTTCCTCGATTTGCCAAAAAAAATTACTGCCCTTATTTAAACTGTTTTAAATGACTTTTTGGCCCATAATTTGGGATTAATCACTCAAATATATCTCTCATGAATAATATTAAGTAATTCTGAGTCAGAAACAACATTCCTGCCAGAGTAGAAGCTGCAATCAGTTTGCGGCAAAGTGACTCTTATATATCCTTCATTTATAAGGGTAAAACCTGCCACTGATATTAAAAATGTATTTTAAAAGAGAGATATGGTCAAGAGGCCTGCAGAAATTCCAACAAACATAACATCACAGTTCTTTAAAGATATTTGAAGTGGCCAAAAAGGACTGGACTGATGATAATGCAGGTACAATAACGCAGACTCATAAGGACACTTGAAAAACTGATTAATCCTTTATTTTATATCAAGTCTTTGATACAAGTCCTTTATAAATCTTGTTGACTACAGTCTGTTTAGATAAGAGATAAGAGATAAAACGTTAATTATCCCACGACGGGGACATTGTGCATTACAGCAGCTCACTGCAGAGAAGGATGAACGAAACAAATGAAATAATATAGAATAGAAAACAGTGTATACATAAAATATACCAATTTACCAATATAAGCAAATATATGACACTAAAAAAAATTACATTAAAAACGTGTAAAAGCATCAGAAATCACTTTATGGCAGGTGATCACTTTTTGGCACAGCACATTGTCCGGGCTGCAGCTACACCCTCTGTGTGAAATCCAACGAGCGAACTACAACAGCGCCTTTAAGAAAGCCCTGTCACGTGAATATTAAATCACACACCAGCTACGTTTGTGTGAAAGGCTAAACAGAAGTTGCTGAGCCACCAGGATTGCTTTGTTGGCAGTGCCTTCGCCTTATTTCCTGACAGTCGGAGCAATAAAACGCTTAAACACTGTTGATATGCCGATCATAAAACAGCATTTGGACTACACGGATCGCAATAACGCTCTGCTTCCTGAATGAATGAGATCAGATATCAGCTGTGGGGTTATTATTGTACAAAACTATCCACTCTGTTAATTTAAGGAGAGATTTACACGTTAAAATGAAAACAAACTAATTAAAAACAGAACAGGGACTGTACCTGGGGCAGGACGGAGTCAATACACTTTGCCAGCCCAAGATGGCGACAGCGGACACGTCATTTCCCATTTGAACGCCACAAACAGCAACATGAAAAAGTTGGTGTTTCTGTTCGTGGACAGGGTTGTCTAGTTTTTTTTTAGTGACAAGCAGAATAACTTTGTAACTAATATAGGAGACATATGAGCGCGTATTTTATCCATCATGATGCCAAATAAGACTAATCAAGTGTTAACCGTGGGAAAACTGTGGTGGTTCTCTAAACTTAAAAAGCTAGTTTTTGTATCCTAAACTTAACCCAGCTATTTAAAATTCCTAGACTTAAATCAAGTAATATATTTTTACTTAATGAGATATTAAAATGAGCACAAATGCGCTATTTTTATAGCCACCAGGGGGCATTACCTGTGGTTGCCAAAATACTTCCCATTTATAGGAGTCTATGGGAAAATGGCCCTGTGATTTAACCTCTGTGAACACTTTACTGATGATTGTATCACCTCAGATACTCATTTCAGGTCATACTGACTAAAACGTTGAGTCCATTTTGCAAATGTTTTAGTGGAACTATGTTTCCAAAAGCATAATATGCTCACATCTTTTTCAATACACAATATTTACACTTGCAACCAGACGTTGCTTTAGCTGCTCTTCTGCTTTCACGCTGAAGTCTTCTACTTCAATATACCCATCTTATTGTCATGGGTCAGCTACATCTCCTAAGCAGTGTTTATGGAGGCAGAAGATCTGTCCAGTGGCGCCAATCTTTAAACCACTGCATTTAATGCTTTGTGCTTGGTGATGTAAGGCTTGGATGCAGCTGTTTCGCCACGGAAACCCATTCCATGGAACTCTCCATTCACTGTTCTAGAGCTTATCTGAAGACCACATGACGTTTGGAGGCCTGTAGCAATTGTCCAGAAAGTTGGTGACCTCTGCATAATATGTGCCTCCGCATCCTCTTGCCCCACTCTGTGATTTTACATAGCCTTTGTTATAATCCCACTAACAGCTGACTGGAATATTTAGTAGTGAGGAAATTTCACAAATGAACTTATTGCACAGGTGGCATCCTATCACGGTACCACGCTGGAACTCACTGAGCTCCTGAGAGAGACCCTTTCTTTCACAAATATTTGTAAAAGCAGTCTGCATGCCTAGGTGCTTGGTTTATACTCCTGTGGCCATGAACGTGACTGGAAAACATGAATTCAATGATTTGGATGAGTCAGTACATTTGGCAATGTAGTGTATCAGTGCTATCAAAGTCCTTCACATCTTTTCATCCACCCTGTGCAGTAAGTTCAATTTGACCAGTGTATTCAGGGAAAGGTAAGCATTAAGCATTAATTGCCTATTACATAATTTCACAGAAGATTGCGGATTAGCTTATTGAGATGTTTGTTTCAGTATTATTTTAAATATACACTCTCACTGGTCACTGTTAGTTACACCTTGCTAGTACTGGGCTCGACCTCTTTTACCTCCAGAGCTGCCTTATTTCAGCAAGGTGCAGGAAATATTCCTCAGAGATTTTGGTCCGTATTGACATGATACCATCACACAGTTGTGGAGGTCATTGGAATATGGTGAACTCAGTGTCATGTTCAAGAAACCGGTTTGAGATGATTTGAGCTTTGAGACGTGACACATTATCCCACTAGAAGCAGCAGTTGGAATGCTGTGGTCATAAAAGGATGGATATAATCACTCAGGTAGGCTATGGCATTTAAAAAAATTCTCAGTTGGTACTAAAAGACCCAAAATGTGCCAAGAAATCATCCCCTACACAATTACACCACTAGCACCAGCCTGAACTGTTGATACAAGGCAGGATGGTTCCACGCTTTCATGTTGCATCCACCGGATTTTGACCCTACCACAGATGCAGCAGCAGAAATTGAGACTGTAGCATCAGCGTCCTGTTCACCCAGTGTGGTCTTTTGCTGGTTCGTGGTTCAAACATGTTGAGATGCTTCTCTGCATACTTTAGTTATAACAAGTGCTTACTTGAGTTATTGTTGCCTTCCTATCAGTTCAAAGCAGTCTGGCCAATTTCCTCTAAACTCTGGCATCAACAAGTCATTTTCACTCAGAGAACTGCCACTCACTGGAAATTTCCTCTTTTTCATACCATTGTCTGTGGGTTGTGTGGGAAAATCCCAGAAGATCAGCAGTTTCTGGAATACTCAGACCATGCCACATTCAAAGTCATCTAAATCACCTTTCTTTCCCATTCTGATGCTCAGTTTGAACCTCAGCAGGTCATCTCGACCAAGTCTACATTCCTAAATGCTCAGATTCCGCCGTTGTCATTGGCTAATTGGAAATTTGCATTAATTGGCAGCTGAACAGGTTGATGCAATAAAATGAGTGTATAAAAGCTTATAATTATGAATCTCACTCACCTACTGAAAATATATTATTAAAGCAAATATCCGACTGGTTGTGGCCTGCCTTTCCTCTACGGCCAAAACAATCAGTGATCTTAAGAATTAATTAACAGTGTTTCTTGATTATGTGTCAGTTATCAACTCAATGTTTCCTCGGTGGGGCATTAGCTTTATTTCAGTTTAAGTTAACCTAACGAGTGGCCTAATTTCTTAGTTTGTAATCTTCTATTTTGAAAAAAAAAATTCTAGGAGCTCTTCATTTAATTCAAGAAATCGATCAGGAGATTTTTTTTTTTCAGTGCCAGCTTTTGGCTGCCTCATCATTGGAGGCCTCTTCGTCTTTCAGCAGCACATTCCTGCAGACATTTCCAAGAGTTGGGCGACTTCAAGAGAAAGCTCTCTCGGGTCCAGTGGGACGCATATACAAAAGGAAAAACGCAGAGCATCGACGCGCTGCTGCTCTTTGTTGTGATTGGAGTATCGAGCGGCTGTGTTGCAGACACCTTCTTCCCCCACAGTTCCGGGTCATGCCACGTGACTTGTCCGCCCCCACATGTCCAACCTCTCCTCCGTCTCCCAAGTAAACAATTCAGCATCATTTCATTATGTCTACCAACAATCCCTGATTTTTATCTTTGGGAAAGGCTGAGCATAACAAGAGATGCCTGTCAGACAGCTGAAAACTCCCAGCATTGTGCGCATTTTATGAATGTGAAATGGCGAATGGAGAGGAGCTGGATTTCTGAGTCGGCTAAATTATGGAGCTAAATATGTATGCTAATCTGTAGTGTGTGTTTTAAAATGGTCGTGCAAAACGTGTCCAATTGACCTTGGAATCAAATTAGGTTTTACTAAAGAGGAATCGGCTGTATTTTGTCTTTAATTAAATTGATGCACCAGGACAATAAGTCTGCATCGCCCAGAAAATGGTTACAGATGTGTATTTATAAATAGACTCGCGTTTTTCATCCCATATAAGATGCCGATAGCCTTTTTTTATGAATGGGAGAGAGAGATAGCTGATGTTTTGGCGATGACCAGCAGGCGTCAACACATATAAGCAAAAACAAAGCAAAAAAACAAAAATGTGTAAAATATCTCTCATGGAGGACATATAATGGTGAATAAATGTCAACATAATGGTCTTTTACACCAAAATATGCCTATGTGGCTTTCAGTCTGACCTCCCCCCCTCCGCGGATGGTACAGTCTTGGTTCATTCATAAAATTCTAGCAGAGCATAAAAGGAGGGGCTTGCATTCTAGTCGTCCAGTTACCAGGTAGGCTATACCTGGAGAAAAGAACCAAGCCGCTCTTCCCAGCAGAAGGCCAGTCATATTTGCCATTAATCAGGACTTGTGTGTGCTTTTTCTTTTTTTTTTTTTCCTCTACGTGATGTATCAACACAACCTGACGCCTGACATGGATTCAGTCTCTCCCACCTGCCGGGCAGAGTCTCCTGTCGGGACACTCTGCCAGAAAACGCCGGAGGAGGCAAGCTCTCCAGCGTCCTCCTCAGAGAGCAATGCAAAGGTATGAATGGCTTTATTGATCATTTATTCTGCACGCAACACAAGGGGCACCCCGTTTAAAGCAGATTAAAGACCCCCCCCCCTTTTTATTATTTTTTTAAATGGGCCACAGAATGGATGTTCATATGCCTCTTCTCTCCATGGTGGGGGGAGGGGGAGGTGGAACTGATTGATACGATTTTAATTAACTGGATGCGGTTCATTTTTAAGCATCTTTGTTGTTGTTGCTGTTGTTGTCTGATAAGATGTGAGACACAAACGGGACAGAAATTGCTGTATGTGAAAATGTGACACAAAAGCCGTGTGGGTCGGATTGTTATGATTCCGACGTCCTGGGACCAAAATGTGAGCGTGTCGATGCAGCGATTCATTGAGAAAAATAAACCCATTCAGGAGACTCCACAGCATCTCTGCGTCAGTGTTGACGTCAGAAACAATGATAAAGTCAAATATTGATCTGGAGAAGGCTATTTCTGGTCGGGTATATTTCAAGAAAAGACACCACATGCAGGGTATCCTCTGTTTTAGATGATAAACAAATGATTTAAAGGTTTTATTGATTATTGGCGTCACAATAAAAGACACACAAAACCCTCTGATATCACTGAAGACATTTAAATGTGGTTCTCATTGTCAGTACTATTTCTGCTTTTTCAGGAGGTCTGCCAAGACATGAGCGTTGAAGACACTCCATTTGTTCCAACGGTTACAGCAATTTCCTCTACCCCAGATTTCCAGTGGATGGTCCAGCCTACGATTATTACATCTGTCTCCCCGTCTCTGGGTAGCAAGCAAGCCAATGAACCGCAAAGCTCTCACCAGGCAACACCCAAAGCGGGCGGGAATAAGGGAAAAAATGCTGCCAGAAAAGGGAAAACAGAGCAGGTAGGTTAGCTCTGAAGAAGTCTACCTGCTATTGGACAGAACAGTCAATAGTGTAAATTTGCATATGCCAATCTAAATTCCTTGTGTGCAACCGATCTATTGTGCATGCTCCTCTGGTGCCGTGTGCGGGCTGTGTGCCTTCCTTAGGCAGTCAATTTATATTCAGGTCACAGCAAGTCTGCAACAATAGTCTATTTTTAGACGCATTGCAGCGAAACATGCTTTTGCCATTCTTCAGAGGGTGAACTGGGAACGGATGTTGTGGATTAGGGGAAGAAATGGTTGGATTCTTCATGGTAATGACTGAATCATTTCTTGTGCATCCCAGCTGTCTCCTGAGGAGGAGGAGAAGAAGAGGATAAGAAGGGAGAGGAATAAAATGGCTGCAGCAAAGTGTCGCAACAGAAGGAGGGAACTCACGGATACACTGCAAGCTGTAAGTAAACAGTGATTAATTTGCCCAGCTGTCATTTACACCTACTGTGGTGTGTTTTCCACATGGATGATTTTTGGATGTCGATCTGTTTAAAGGAGACAGACAAGCTGGAGGAGGAAAAGGCAGCCCTGGAGACCGAAATAGCCAACCTCATCAAAGAGAAAGAACGACTTGAATTTATCCTTGCTACACATAAACCAGTGTGCCAGATGTCAGAAGAGCTTGAGTCCATTTTCCAAGAGTCCACAGGGTCCCCAGATCTACCGCCCAGTCCAGAAGAGGACAGGCTTCCAGAGGATGGCACGCAGGAAGCTCCTTCACTCCAGGACATGGACGACCCCAGTGATCCATCCATAGCCATCTCTGGGAACTCCAATATTTTGCTGTGTGCCAGTGCTGAAATCAACATATGCGATCTCGAGCCCTCCCTGGACATTAAAGAGGGGCTACTGGACAATATTTTACCCAGCTTGGAGGAGAAAACGCCCATGGAGACAGCTCGATCCGTGCCAGACATAGATCTGAGTAGCTCTCTCGGGGTCTCGGACTGGGAGACTCTGTACAAGTCTGTTTCCAGTGACCTGGAGCCTCTCACCACTCCCGTGGTGACCTCCACCCCTACCTGCAGCAGCTACTTGTCCGTGTTCACGTTTGCGTGTCCTGAGCTGGACTCTCTCGCAGAGGGACTAGACAGCCATAAAGGTGGAGGAAACAAGGCTGATTGCGTTGATATCCTGAACTCTCCAACTCTCCTAGCCTTATAAAATGCAAAGGGCAGCGATCTGTTTGATCTCTCTGGTTTCTCAGTTTGCAGGTTCCCGACATTGAAATGATATGAACAACGTATGCCACAGTATGCCGTAATGCTTCAAGGAGTGCATTCACGAAAAGTCTTGTGCTTGACTAAGCAAACGTATAAACTCTCTCCAGATACATAGTCAACTGAGTGATGTAGCTAAAAGCATGGCTTTTAATTTAACAGGAAGGACTGAAGTAAGTTTTGATTTTAAACGCATGCTGAAAAATTCCAAATAAATTTCAAAGCTCATATATATATATAAATATATATATATATATATCTGATCTGTTACTAGATCTAAGCTGTAATGTGGAATTTAATGTAACAGTATGGTTTTGTGTTTTGGTGTCAATAGTGTACTGATTGATGTAAATGTTGTATTTACATATCCATCTAAGTACCTGCGTACCTCAGTGTCATCAAGTGTGGTTTGACCTCATTGTTAAAATGTTGAAAGTTTTCCATGAAAACATCCAGTGCTATATACTGTATATCTTATTAAGATGTAACTTATGATTTATTTTTTTACCTTTCAGATTTTGACTTATTTGTTTAAATTAAAAAAAAACAAACAAACAAGTAAAATGGGCATCAATTGCTTATCTATGCTGCTGAATAATTACAATAAATCTGCGTTCACAGTGGTGCTCGGTGCTGATCTGTCTCTTTGGGTGAAACTGACTTTGTGAATTATTATAAGATTATTATGCTCCAAAGATGCATTTTAATTTCTTTAAAAAAATTTCAAATAATTTCTGTAAACTGTTTGGGATCTTCTTCTTTTTTTGTAGTATCCTTTTACATTTTTGTTGTTGTTTTGAAGAGGAAGGGGAGGAGGAGGGGGTTCACTGTACTGTTTTCCAGCGCAGGCCTACATCTGAGCCATATCACTGTCGTTGCAGCGGCAGCAGTAATGCAGCCTCAGTGTTTCTTTATGGGAGGAGCGGTGCGACTTCCCCACTTCTGCCCCCACTATGTAGGCTACTTTTTTACATCCCTGCTTACGTTTGGCTGGCATAGCCTAATTTCCGCATTCCCAAATCCTCCCAGATTGGGATCACGTTTAAAATCGGGCTGATGCAACGATTTCCACTTTTTAAAATATACTCTCGACCCTCGGCTGACCAGAAGAAAGGACATTTGTTGCACCTGGGATCAAAGTCAGGTCGGTATCCAAAACTTCATGAGTCGAGAGCTGCATATTTTTGTACATAGTGAATAGCTTATTGGCGCGCCACACATAGGTCATAACGAGCAATAGTTTGCGAAGAGGCGGCGAGCAGGTCTGATGTTTTCGATTATACGGCGGTATCACTGCATACTCTGAATATTTCTCCTAAAGCAAAGCTGGCATCTTTAGTGAGCGTGCTGCAGAAAGATCCTTATTCTTTTGTTTGAATGCTCCCCTTTTATATGAATCACGGCGTGCATTATAAGAACAAAATGTTCTTATTTTGTGTGGATCAACGTTTACATTAGTGCCGCGCAGTGATTCTCAAAATGCGCTTTATCTGAGCGGCTCTGGACGAAAAGCTATAACATTTTAGCTCTGCAGGTCTCTGATGGAAAGACAAAGTTACGTAAGATGGGCTTAATGCCGCACTATAAAAAAAAACTTCCGCTTTCAAGTTGACCAATTCAGCAGGCTGTGGCATCCTTCATCACTGTATAAGTGGCCAAACGATGACTACACATTATTGAACAGCTCTAAATGCGCATTCGTGCTTAATCTTGGGTTTCATTATTTTTAATTAATAGTCTGATGAGAACACAAATTGGTTCTCTAGCACTTTGAGGAATAAACGATAATAACGTGATCATTAAAAGAGAAAGTTTAAAAGCTTCTTGTGCACTCCTGCACCAGCAGTCACTGGCTCATATTGTGTGTTTGGGGCTTCGTTTAAAAAAAAGAAAAAATAAGCTAAAAGATAAAGTCGGTTTTATCTTTTTGCCAAGATCTTCCTTTCATTTCAAGCTACACTACTCATGTGTGTTACTGCAAATTACTTTCACCATTTTATCATTATGCTATGCTTTCATTGCAAGCCAAATGTTATGTTGTTTATGGCCTCCATACTTCCTCTTGGTGCTTTTGGCCTGTCGTTTGGGGAAGTGCAAAACTGAAAGTTATTCCCATCTGAGATTATTATGTAGCCTGTAAGTTCATGTTCTGTGCATATCTACTGAGATCTGACGCTCCTCTATAACAAACATTACACCAGCCTACTCAAAGAACGCCAGATGGCTCTTTCTTGCAGTGATGTGTTTTTTATTAGAATTTGGCTGTTTGTTACTGTAATGTGGGATAAAGGTAACACACCTCAGATAACAGTTTTGGGCTATTTCATGTGACTTGGACATCCGCTGAGCCTCTGTAGTAATTTCCTGTGTCTTTGGCTGTTTCTCGCTGTCTTTGTATATGTTGAAGTGCTCATGTCCACATATTTGCCAGTGCAATGCACACAACTAAAATAGTATTATTACTTTTTTTTGGGGGGGGGGGGGTAAAGAAAGCAAATTATTTTCTTATTAAACTTTACAACATTTTGCTACCCCGTGGCTTTGTAATTCTGGCACTTCATGCTAAATTCTGGCTCCCACCTCACATTATGTGTCATATTCAGGAAACCACACTCACTCTGCAACTATTTCTTGGTGACTGCTACCTTTAGCAGCCCTTGGAATAAATTAGAATTAGTTTGAGTCTGCTCTTGACACTGTTGTTCGCTTTTCTTTTGGCCTTGCCAGATTAAATGATGTAAATTGTTGCCAAGATCCCTGTAAATGGTTGTATATGTATTCTAGAAAATACTGGAAAAATGAATAAAAACAGCAGCCTCAGCGACCTGCAATTCATCACAGAAGGGAGAGTCTGAGAGAAAGGAACAGAGCGCTTTTGACTCATCAAAGCCATTTAACAGCCTTAAAATAAAGCTCTTATGCGTTTGTTATCAACTTGTTAAAATCCACTCTTATATTATAAAGTATGCCCCATTATCTATTCAGATTTGTATGTTTTCCTTGATCTGGCTTAGTTTGTTGTCTGAGCATGCCTCCCGTTTTCTCCCTCCTAGCTGTGGTCACGACCGAGTCTGACACGATGCCAGGACAAATCCCAGATCCCTCTGTGACAGCAGGCTCCCTGCCCAGCCTGGGCCCACTGGCTGGGATCACAGCCACCACGCTGACTGACAAGCTCAGATTTGCCGACCTCCAGGAGTTTGGGACAATGCTGTCACCTCTGCACTTCCTGGACAGTCTGGGGAAGAGGCCTCTAGTAATCAAAACTGAGGTATAGGACACACTGAGCAATCGGTAACCATTATCCTTTAAACTAAGGTCACATTTTGAGTTTTTACTCAGATTGCATGCTCTTTCTAAGAGGTCATTTCTAAAAGGTGGACTCTAGGACACAATCCCACGTATTATATAGTTTTTTAATGTATCTGCTGCAAAAACGATTGAAAAAACTACACTTTATTTCAGTGAGTCATGCAAATTGTCTGTTAACTGTGTGTAAAATTTATACTCTTTATTCTGAAGAGCTGCGCTTGCTGTTCATATTTTAATCAACAGGACCATCTAGTGGACATTGAGAGCCATGTTCCTGCTATTAAACGTAGCTTATAGAGCTGGCGACTTAGTGATACTGATAGAAGTATAGGTTATTTTTTGGAGTGTGTTTTCCCAAATTAATCTTTACACATATAGTCAAAAATCCTAGATATATTAAATGGTTAAAGGCCGTAGCTTTTTATATGAACTTGTCTGCAGTGTGGAACTTCTCCACACACGTGCAAAGGTTTTATCAGGAAGATTTGGCTTCTCCTGCCTTAAAAAAACATGCCATGTTCATGTTGCCTATCTTGGCTCATAACACACTCACAAATGTCACTTTGACTTGTTTGCAATGACAGCAAAGAATGCTCAAATACAGAAGGTTGAATGCTAGGATTCATATTGCCACTATCACTCTATACTTTAACATGGACTGTCCGCTAATGTGCAGCAGGTTAATTGCATCTGAAGATGTGTTCAGAGCTCTTTCCCTGTGCCTGTCTCTAGAGAGATGAAGAGGAAGAGAGGAGGAAACGAAGGCGAGAGAAAAACAAAGTGGCTGCAGCTCGCTGTCGAAACAAAAAGAAGGAGAGGACAGATTATCTACAAAAGGTGAGACTGTCCTTAAGGAGCCTCTTTTGCTTGATTGCATGCTCTCACACATTTAACTGATATCTCAGTCTTCCCATACTTTCTCGTCCTTCCACCCCCTCACAGGAATCAGAGAGACTAGAGATGTTAAATTCTGACCTTAAAGCCCAGATCGAGGAGCTGAAGCTTGAACGGCAGCAGCTGATCCTCATGCTTAACCGCCATCGCCCCACGTGTATTGTCAGGACAGACAGTGTGAAAACTCCGGAGAGTGAGGTGAGCCCCCTGCTGCAGCAGCTGGAGGCCAAGTGAAGGTGGTGGAATGAATTTCTACAGTTTACGATTGGGAAGAAGCGGCAAACTAGCAGCACTTAGGTTTGGGGCCTCGGTCGTGGAGGAGAACCAGCCACTGAGCGCTACGCCACAAAATGTGGATCCACTGTGCTTAGACACTGTTTTGGCAGTTAAATCAAACTTCTTCTTTTATTCTTTTCTTGCGTTTTCATTTATTTGTCATTTTCACAGGTCCAGCCACAATTAGTATGAAGGCAAACGAAAAACACAATGCAACCTTTATTAGTATTACAGGCCATACACAAGGCATTACAATAATATATTTCCAGTAATTACTGTGTTTGATTGTTTTTTTTTATAATTATTTTGTAGTTAATCCTAAAACAGAGCTACATTGATCAGTCAGCTACATAGATGTTTATTTGTGGCCAAGCAGCATAAAACTAAGTCACTGTTTCCATCCAGCCCAGAGATGATTCCCTGAAAACATCCTATGTTTGTAAGTGTTCAGGCTCCAAATAGAGAACTTTGCAGCTTGTCTGTGTCTGCATGCCCAGAACAACCTCGACTGTCCTTCCATTGTTCATATGCATCCAGGGAATCATAGAAATTGAATTGAAATCTGTGTGGAAATGAATAGAAACAGTTACATATCATCAGCCTAATAGCATAATTGCCTAAGTCACATTTTGAGATACCTACCTAATTCAACTCTGCTAAGAGTGTAGATTCATTTAGATAGATATCTCAATTTTAGCCAAAATATGACTTAGGTAATTATGCTATTAGGCTAACGATATATATTAAAAAAAAAAAAACTACTGGACTGCATTAAACATCACATACAGATGAAAAAAAAGTAACATTAACAACTTTTGTATAACTCTACAGTCAAAGAAGCCTTTTTGTGGCATAAATAACCTTAAAACTTTCTACATTTGGTGGCACAAAAACCTGAACATTCTTTCTTTATTCCATTGTTTTTGGCGCAGGCGTCATGTATGCACATATATATATATACATATATATGTATATGAGTGTTTACATTGTACTTTATTTTCTGTTACCGTATTGTTACTACCAATTATGTTTATGTTTATATTCTGTTGTATATGATGTTATATAAGCATATAAGCTATCACAAAATCCCATTTTGTATTTCCTTAAGAAATAAATGTTTAGTTTCTTTTTTTATTGAATATTTTTTGAGTCTCACAAAATGGAAGGCATTTAATAAGATATTTGTGTAAAAAAAAAAAAGAAAGAAAGAAAAAAGATTCAGGACCCTGACATCTTGTGGCGAACATACCTCTTCACCGTTTAGCTGTAGTTCCAGCGATAACTAATGTGAAATAAGAACTATTTTAGATTAAACAAGGACCATATGTCACATTTAAATAATTTATTTTTATTATTAAAATATATAAAACACAATTTCTCGGCAAGCACGAACAAATAGGCACAAAGGCACCCATTGTTATTATTAAAAGGGGATTTAACAGGCAGATTAACACAGCAATGGAAGCAAAGCTTGAGGAGGGAAGTCGCCTGGCAGGAACATTGCTGTAAATGGGAAGAACACCGAGCAGGGCCTGTGGTGTTGTTGCGGTATGGACACAATTTGCTGTGTTGCAATATGGGATGAAGTGAAACATGCACAGTGCTGACATCAGTGGCACAGACAGACTTCACTGCTCTGTCTTTAGGTTATCTCTGCTGGGGTTTTCCTGAGAGGTCCTGAGGAGCGCTCGCTGTCATTTCCCATCTCAACAGCAGGGCGGAGTAAAAAGTCGGTCTTCAAAAGGAGTTTCAGAAAGCGTGTACTCTGGAGCCGGTGTGATCAGTCTGAAGGCATTTCAGGCAAAGAGGAAGTCAGACAGCTGAATGATTTTTGACAGTGTCACGTGAAACGAAAGCAATACTCTTTCTTCTTCCTCCAGTGCTGTCTCCATCA
The DNA here is from genome assembly GCA_015106715.1 of Bujurquina vittata. Classification (NCBI taxonomy): domain Eukaryota; kingdom Metazoa; phylum Chordata; class Actinopteri; order Cichliformes; family Cichlidae; genus Bujurquina; species Bujurquina vittata. The sequence continues at coordinate 3,259 of VUQK01038775.1, read as the reverse complement.
GATGTTCAAGGCAGCCTTTTCTGTTTTGTTTTTCTTCCTTTAAGGATATCTTAAGTAGGTTACTGTAGTGCTGGCTTCACTTCAGTTCATTACTGGAGCAGATAATGGGGGACAGGTGCGCTCAGGATACGCCGGAGAATGGTCCACATGTGGGCGTAAAAGGTCCAGCTGCCACGGAGCAAACTGAACGCAACAGAATCAGAGACAAGGAAGGCGTCTCGGGGGTCTCTACGCGTCTATACAAGAGGCGATGGATGATAGTGTTCTTGTTCAGCATTTACTCTCTGAGCAACGCGTACCAATGGATCCAATATTCTATCATCAGCAACATAATTATGAAGTTCTACAACGTGGAAGCCTTCGCTGTAGACTGGCTGTCTATGATCTTCATGCTCACCTACATCCCCTTCATCTTCCCGGTCACCTGGCTCCTGGATAAAAAAGGACTGCGGCTCACGGCGCTGATTGCAAATGCGCTCAACTGCACCGGGACGTGGATAAAGGTGGCCAGTGCCAAGCCCACCCTGTTCTGGATGGCCATGCTCGGACAGTTTGCAAGTTCCTTAGCCCAGGTTTTCATCCTCGGGATGCCTTCCTGCCTGGCGTCGGTGTGGTTCGGAGCGAATGAGGTTTCCACCGCCTGCTCCATTGGTGTTTTTGGCAACCAGGTGAGCTGACGCGGGGACTCAGTAAAACAGACCTCAATATTCTTTTTGTTGCGTAAACCTATGAAAATCATGTCTGACACGTTTGCTGACATCAGTATCCAGAAGCAGAATGGCCGTAAACAGTTTATGGATTTGAGTAAATGCAAATATTCAAAATATATTTGGATTAAAGTATTTGTTAAATTCCCAAAGAAATGGGAAAATAATGAAATACCGATGACATTCTGCTTCTCTGGATGTATATTTTTCTTGGTGCAGTTAACTCCCCCCCCCCAAAGAAGGTGGGGCACTCATTTGTGCTTCTGCCCTACATCTGTGATAAATACCAGTTATATTTTGGTCAATTTCTGATTGACATGCAGTGAACTGTTGGCTTTTGGGCATCCCTCTGTGCATCCTGGTGTAGTTGACCTCTTTCTTCACCGAGCAGTCCAGCCCTGCCTAAACCTAATCTGTAAAAATTGTGAAGGATTGTAAAATTTTGAAATGTGAACAAAGTATTTAGGGCAAAGGATCACTGAAAGATGAAATATTTTTGGATAATCTGAAAGTGGAAGCCCACCAAATCAGTTTTATATATATAAGAATTGGGCTCCAGCGTCAGTATCAATGCAATGTCATTGAAGTGGTTATTTGTCTTTGGGTGCGCTGCCTTTCACTGGTATACCAAATACACAACTTGCTCTTGTTTATTTTACACTGGTAGAAGAAGTCTTCAGAAAGTGGGAAACATGGAGAAAATTTTGATTGGTGGAGAAAGATCTTCAGTTCTGAAGAGTATCGTGTACGTGTGTAAATATAGTACAGTCCTGTGAAAAAGAACCTGTGCAGGACTCAAACAAAAAATTACGTAAATCATATGATTCACTAGCTACTAGAACCACGTTTAGCTGCAATGACTTGAAGTAATCCTTTTCTGTGTTCTGATGTGACAGTCTCTCACATCACTGCGGAGGAGTTTTGGCTCACTCTTCTTTAGAGCATTGTGTTGCGTTGTTTGCTGACAATCATTTATGCAGAGTCCTCTTAAGGTCCCCTCACAGCATTTCAATTAGGCTGAGTTTTGGACTTTGACTGGACCATTGCAACACTGATTCTTTTCTTTTTCAGCTGTTCTGTTGTGTGCTTGGGGGTCAGTGTCCAGCTGCATGACTCAATTTTGGCAAAGCTTACTGTTAGACAGATGGTCTCACATTTAACTCTAGAATACTTTGGCATACAGAGGAGTTTGTGGTTGGCACAGTGGTTGCAAGGTGTCCAGGTCCTGTGGCTGCAAAATAAGCCCAGTTCATCACCCGTCCACCGCCATGCTTGTATGCAGAGCTTGTGCTGATACACTGTGTTTGGTTTTCGCTGTGCATCATGGCCAAATATGTCCAATTTGGTCTTGTCTGTCCAAAAGGACCTTGATCCCGAGGTCTTGTGGTTTGTATACAACTTTTTTAACTTAAGCCGTGCTGCCATGTTCTTTTTGGAGAGCAGAGGCTTTCTCCTGGCAACCCATTTTTTTTAACCCTTTCAAACAAGCCATACTTGTTCAGTCTTTTTCTAATTGTACTGTCATAAAGTTTAACATTTAGCATGCCAACTGGGGCCTGTAGAGTCTGACATGTATCTCTATTTTTTTTAATTTTCTGAGCATTTGACATTTTAAGCATGGGGTGAATTTGCTGGGACTTCCACTCCTGGAAAGATAGTTGCAGAGTGTTGACACACCCGAATGCTTCAGACCATCAAACTACCAAAACATTTGCCTTCACAGGGGCAGTCACACTTGCTGATGATCAATTGAGTGCATCAGTGCTTTTAAGCATTCTTTAATTTCTCAAACCTTTTCATATCCTATTCCAGGTATTTTTTTTAAATAAATAACTCTATAATATTTTTTGAACGTGAGTGTGAATGGTTGTCTGTCTCTCTGTGTTAGTCCTGCGACAGCGTGTACCGTGCCTCTCGCCCTATGACAGCTGGGATAGCCTCCAGCCCCCCATGACCCTGAACAGTATAAGCTGAAGAGAACGAATGGATGGATGGATGAATATTTTTTTATTTCTACATCGATAGCATACAGACCTACATGATGTACTATATTGCCAACAGTATTCACTTGCCAATCCAAATGATTGAATTCAGGTGTTCCAGTCACGTTCATGGCCACAGGTGTATAAACAGAGCACCTAAGCATGCAGACTGCTTCTACTATTCTAATATTTGTGGGGTCCAGCCAAGTACTAGCAAGGTGTAACTAACAGTGACCAGTGAGAGTGTATATTTAAAATAATACTGAAATAAATATCTCAAGAAGCTAATCAGCAATTTTCTGTGAAATTGTGTAATAGGCAATTAATGCTTATAGAGATAAAAAAACTCCCTGAATAAACTGGTCAAATTGAACTTAATGCACAGGGTGGACGAAAAGACGTGAAGGACTTTGATAGCACTGATACACTATATTGCCAAATGTACTGACTCATCCGAATCATTGAATTCATGTTTTCCAGTCACGTTCATGGCCACAGGAGTATAAACGAAGCACCTAGGCATGCAGACTGCTTTTACAAATATTTGTGAAAGAAAGGGTCTCTCTCAGG